>CAJPDP010172663.1:0-13126 GCA_905336975.1 Bombina variegata variegata | reverse complement strand
GTGGAGGAATTTATATATTTATTTATGTATTAGTACTGCTTAGGTCCAGTTTCACATATTGCAATGTATTTCATTTTTTTTTTAAATGATTAGCCCAGCAGTGTATGATCCACTGCTGGGCTAATAATTTAAAAAAAAATTGATTTAGTTGTTTTTTGGGATGTTGGGGTGGAGAGTGAAATTGCATGGGGGGGCTCAAGAAAATGTTTGCCCAGGGTCCAGTCCATATTAAAGACGGCCCTGGTGGCACCCATAACTTTATAAAGGGATAAATAAAGTATATTGCGATGGTTTCTTTACTACACATAATAAAACATTGTATGTTACAATCTTGATAATTAGGTAGTTGCAGGCAAGGAGATAAATCTTTGTGGAGGGTACATAATGTTGCAAGGATGAAATGTGCCTTGCTAAAATTATTTGAGGGACCTCTCAGTACTGAAAAGACTTCTTCCATAATCTCTCCAGAGAGGAGAGCTTTAGAGAATCAAGCCCTTCATCTTCTGAAGGGATCACTTGCAGAGACTGATCACTGAAATGTTGCTTCATTAAAATGACAGTAAACATAAAAAACAACAACAAAACAAAATTGAAACATTAGCTTCCTTGCCTACTTTTCAAGGCTAAATTACCGGGCAGGCTGCCAGGCCACTAACATAAAGCAAAGGGTACTGACAATAGGATGCCATACTACCCACCCCATAGACACACAGAAGCGCACAGTGTTGCTGATGATGGTGGTGCAGTCTTGGGAAGAATCCTGTACTGAATCATAGAGAAGCAAAAGCAAATCCTCTGTCTTTCAATGAGGCAAATACAATGAAAATATTGTCCTGTTTACTGTCCATTATACTGTTCTAGAACACTATTAAACTTGAATGGTCTGTCAGTGAATTGGTATAATAAATAAGGGTTGATATTGATACAAGTACAACTTCAGATGCTGCAGTACCTGGGTTCCCAGTTCTACTCTGGATTGAGAGAGAACTAGAGGATTATACTTTGAGAAAATGAATACGTTAATATGGAGCTGATTTCAAGGACACAAAGTTGCTTATTATTTAAATAAAATGTTAACTTTGCCTCAAAATTGTTCAAAAGTGTTTTCAAGCAACATTAGCAATTTGCTTATCATACAGTAATATTCTGGATCATTTAGGGTGAAAATAAGCTTGTCCTTCAGCCGCTGAGCAAAACGTGATACATCCATCTGTATAAAGGGATTTGCACAGTACATGGGCTTCTACCTGTCTTTGCTAAGGACCACCCAAGAGCAAGCAGAAATCAAAGAGCATATTCCTCAGCCCTATTATATCTTCATACTATATAGCCACAATCACTGCATTGCCAAAGAGCCTCATAAAAAATACATTTTCTAAAAAGCATTTAAAGCTGACATTTTGTTAACAAATGTGCATCATTCTGCAATCCAGGAACACAACCCTTGAAAAAACCTTGAGGTTCTGGATCCTACAGGATACATTCCAGCCTCTCCTGGGGCAGTGGGAAATAAACACAAAAGAGGAAAAGTAAAATTAAGCTCATAGTTTTGTTTGTTTTTTGTATTTTTAACTCTTTATAATTACAATATTTTATGGATGGACAATTTCATTTTGAGTTCAAAGGGACAATGTGATCAGGCAAGCAGCTGTAAAAATGTCAGTGTATTTATACCTGCTTCAGGAACACCCTTTCAAATAGGCTGGACACTCTCACTCACTAAGAGGTTGATGTCTGCTGCTGTTTCTTGTTTACATAGCTTTTCTATAGCTGATACTGCAGTATTATATTAGGACGGAAGTGGTTTACACAGGTAAATATTGCTATTTTGTAAGTCAAAATAAAGGTAGAGGGGCTATTTTTAAATGTAATGCACTCCAGCAAGTAGAATGTGAACACTTTAAAGAGGAGAAGAACATTTTGCAGTACACTGTACTTGTTAAAACTGATAATATTTAACCCTTTTAAAATAGTGAATACAAGTAATTTTTTCTTTAATAAAATGTTAGTGATTAAATATTTATGACCACTTTAATGTGTACAATATTCAGAATGTTCTCAAAAAAAAAATCCTAATCAGGGTTATTGATACTGATCAAGTAGTATAGTCTACGTATAGAATCTACAATTCCAGAGTTGCACCACCTAAACAGCATGGGTGTCCATAGAATGTTTTCCAGAAGGATGGTTTAAAAACAAAAATATCCACTGCAACATGTAGTTGGAGAGTTTTTTTTTGCTGCACTTCACTTAAACAGCAAAATAAAGACTCAAGTGGTTGCTAGTACTTAGTTATGAAAGGAAAATTCAAGGGAAGACATTTTCACCACAATGACCCACATGCTCAATAATTACCTCCATTTTAGTACCCTATTACACATCACACTGTGACACACACTCCGTAATTGAGTATCCATTCTCTACATGTTGTTAATAATGCCTATGTGCTTCCAATGAGCAGTTCTTTGTCCATAGATTTTTCCTAAAATCCTCAGAAATAAGTGGGATGCTAGATGCTGCTTCTGTGTACTTATGAAGGGATTCTGTATTTTTTTTTTATGATTTGCAATCTCTGTACATATGCTTTTGTTGCACAGCTGTATGTCTGTTATTATTGTATTTTTATTTTTATTCAAGAGATTAATAAATACTTTTTGGGCACTTTTTCTAAAGCTTCCTGGTCATTTTTTTGTGTAAATCCTACATTTTATAATGACACAGACACATCTATTTATTGCACATATAAGATGTCTACTTTCTTTTTATATACTCCAGAACCACTTAAAGGGACATTAAACTACTGGGTACAACTCACCATCAACACCCAGCCATATGTACCTAATCACAATAACCCTCATAGCATCATAATATACATTAACAGCTATGCAGAGGAAATGGATCAGATAGCAACCTCATTCCCCCAATTCTCAACTGCACCCTGTGTTGCCTCTTGTTCCCATAAGATATTCCCTTGGCAGTCAATCACCAATTCATACGCCTTTGTAATGTGGCCCTGAAATATAATATTGTATCATAGAATGTAGGTGGGATTACTTCCCCCACAAAAAGGAGTAAAATCTTACATTATCCTAACTCCAGTCACACAGAAATTGCACTCCTCCAAGAATCTCACCTGTCAAGTGAAGAACATGACAAACTAAAAGTCAGATGAGTGGGACAAATTCTAAGCACCCCGACTGATGGCAGAAAACGGGGAGTAGCGATATTGGTCTGAAAGGGTCTCCCAATCACATTCACCAATACAGTAGAGGATGACAAGGGCTGATATAAAATCACTAATATTCATATCTCGTTCAAAACCTACCTGCTCTGCAATGTATATGGAGCAAACGCACATTATCCCTCCTTTTGGTATACTCTACAATCACTTCTTGTACAACATAGTGACTTCCCGATAATTCTAGGTGGTGGCTTTAACTTAGCCCAAGTACTCCCCTTAGACAGATTCCTTGACCCCATACATACCCGAGCTTCAGAAAAAACTATTCGGAGGCAAAAATGGTAATCTAAACTCATTGCAGCGTTTAGGGAGGGACTGGGCTCGATCAACTTATAGAGAGCACGCAATCCAGACCAACAGGACTACAGGTGTCTCAAAAACTCATCACATGTTTTCAAAAATAGATTACTTTCTCACATCTCTGCATATAGTAAATTCCTCTATCATGCCAATCACCTCTGACCACACCCCAATCTGTATAACTTTACAACATGTCAACCAAACTCCTAGGCTGCGGATCTGGAGATTCTCTGCTTATTTATATAACAAAGTAGACTTTAGACAGCAATTATATTCCTGTTGGATAGATTTTACCTCAGACAATGCCCAACATCATGAAAACATAAATCTGTTTTGGCATGCATCAAAGGCAATTCTAAGAGGTAGTATTACTGCATATACTGCTCATCTTAAAGCCTCCTCTAAATAGCTCACGAGAGAAATGCTCAACAAACTCACTGATGCTTATAATAGATACCTACAGCGCAGAATAGACAACACTAATATGCTGTGAAGCAGAAATGGGATGCACATATACAATTGCAAGACCAGGCATATAATGTCCACAGGCAGGGTCGATTCTATCTTTATGGGAACAAAGCTGGGAAACTACTGGCCAACATGGTCAGGATCACCTATCCCAAATCTAATATATCCTCCATTAAAATAGGGACGCACCTACACACCAACACATCCACTATTTTGAAGGAATTTGTCACATTCTTTACCTCTCTGTATGCCAAGCAAAATATAGTAGAGCAAGACAAACAATCCTTTTGGAGTGATACAAATATACCAAAATTGACAGATGAACAGCGGTCTTCCCTAAATGCCCCTATACAGATTCAAGAGGTTCTTCAGGCCATTAAACACTCTAAACTAGGAAAGGAGTCTGGACCAGACGGGTCTCCCCATAAAATTCTTAGCACAGGCATAGCTCCCACCCTATCACTATTGTTTTCTAAGTATTTATCAGGAGATTCTAAACCAGATCCCAGGTTCATTGATGCACATATATGTGTACTTCGAAAACCAGACACGGGCTCCACCATTCCCTCCTCTTATAGACCAATTTCGCTATTAAATACTACAAACTGATCACAAAAATTTTAGCAGACTGACTGGCAGAAATTCTTCCCTCAAAAATGGTCCTCATTATCAATATCCGAAAGACACTAGCAGTCATAAGACATTACTGGCAAGCACATCGCAATCCCCCTTGTAAACCCCTACCGGACGTCTGCCTACTATTCATCGACGCTGAAAAAGCATTCGACAGGATAGAGTGAGAGCACCTAATTACTTCACTAATAGTTTTTGGTATAACGAGACTTCTTGAACATGATACAACATCTCTATTTGGGTCCGTCCGCCTCCTTAATCATTCCAGCTTGGGAGAGGGACTAGACAGGGTTGCCCATTGTCCCCATTGTTATTCAAAATAGCCATTAAACCGTTAGCTCGCTACATAAGACAACACAGTCTGGATCTTCAAATTAACAAGCAAGTTACCCATTTTTCACTCTATCCAGAAGACCACCTGCTTTATGCATGCAACCCTTTAATTAACATACCCAATTATTAGATATAACAAAATTTGGAGACTTCTCAGGATACAAAATTAATATAGATAAGTCTGAAGTTACATGGTTATGTAACTCAACAAATTCCACCTTACAACATACCAGCCTTAAAACCCCTTTAGGGTCTCTTAAATACCTAGGAATCCACTTACATGTCAACCCCAATAAATTATACCACCTAAACATAACTAAATCTATTGACAACATTCAGAGCTTTTTGCGAGGCTGGCAGAATCTTCCACTTTCCTTACATGGTAGAATACATTTATTAAAAATTACTGCTCTTCCTAAGATTTTGTATCCCTTGCAGATACTTCCCATCTTGATGAATAACAAAGACATACAAACTATATCATCTCTATTCTGTTCCTTCATATGGAACCATCCAAAACACAGGATCAACAAAACGAGTCTGACAATGCCAATACTTACGGGGGGCCTTAAACTCCCTATCATCCAATGGTACAGTTGGGCTAGTAAAATAGTCCTGGGATGGTTGACAAATTCTAACTACTTTTGCCCTCCTATAGAAAAGGAGCTAGTGACACCACTTGAATTAGCCAACTTACCACATGCTACTTTATCCACTCTTCCTCGCCACATCTCCCAAAATATCTTGTTTAGGGATTCCTTGTAGGGCCTGGGCAAAGTTGTGTAGACTCTGGGGCATTGAGTGTCAAGTAATTAAATACCTCCCCATACAGGGTAACCCACAATTTTTGCCAGGGTATACAGCAAAAGCCTTCCAGATCTGAAAGTTACAAGGACTTACAATGGTAGCACAATTGCTAAACCCTACCTCTCCTCAAATTCTCCTTTTCATAGACCTTCAAGAAAAATACGCTATACCAGCCAGTACTAAATTTGCATACTTTCAGTGTCGCCTCTATGTCCAGTCTCTTCTATCCTCAGGCCATATTACTACAATGATTTCCAATGTAGATTGGCTATGCCTCATAACTAAGCAAGGTTCTCACTCAATCACATACATTTACATGATAGTAGCTCACCATGAGCAGTCATATTTACAAAAAATACATGCCAAGTGGCAAGGGATAAGGAATTTAGCCCTTGATTTGGAGGAATTATCCTCTAGCTTTTCCTTGGTAGGAGAAACCACACTTTCAGCATATTTGAGGGAATCACACATTAAACTTGTCCACCAAGCCTATATCACACCTACATTGCATACCAAATGGGTCCCTGGAAGCACATTAGATAAATGTAAAAAATGTTCAGTTCCTTCCCCAGATTTTATACATTTAATTTGGGATTGTCCAAAGTTGCAAAGATTATGGGGTAAGGTTATTTTATGGCTCATGAAAATCCTCAAGGTAGAAATAAAACTGTCAGCAAAAAACATTTTCTTTCTTCATGACACTCATATTAACACACACTATCGGAATTTTTTAAATCTATTAGTACTAATGGTCAGGAAATTAATCCTACAATACTAGATCTCCCATAAAGCCTCTCATTTTAAAAAGTTAGTTACTGCTATACAGTCCCAAATGTTTATTGAACAAGCAGATGTTCAGGGTAACTTAGATATGAGGATAAAGACATTCATTAAAAAATGGGAACCCTTCTTATCATTCATCCCTACCTACCCGATTAAAACATAAAGTCTTACAACACTTTCAAAACTCAACATTTATCCTCAACGAGAATTTATGTGGTAAATGTTGTCCTCCACCAGCTGAGCCAGACTAGGCAAATATATATAATATGTTATTGTACTGTTTGGTCTTCGGTTCAGATCTCCTTAGTTAAAACGTGGGATGGTGGGTCTAAGGGTGTGGGCCTCTCGTCTTGTCCGGAACCTCCTCTGGGCACCAGCTGCAGGGTGACAATACAGGAAGAACTCTCTTTTCCCCCTTCCCTACTCTCACACAGGATGGTGTTACACTACTTTATGGCATAATCTAGATGTGATAATCTGACATCATCATAATTTATTCAATAGTATCACTGTGTGAGTGGTGTATTATCACTCTGACCATTATGAATTTTTACTTACCTTTCCCTCTCTTTCCAATACGGGTTTAAGCTATAAAATAGACAGGTGTGGTTCTACTACTACTATGACTGTCTGATACTACTGCAATAAGCAATGATTTGCTGTCTACAAGTATTTAGATTGGCTAGTTGTTTGTGTGTTTATAAACTTTTATTGTTCTTTATTATTTAAAAATTAAAACTAGATTCCCATCTCTGCATGGAGAATAGATAATCCTACACTTCAGCCATACACCACATCTGTATTGTGTAGCATCAAGGTAAAACTTTTTATGATGGATTTTGAATACCATTTGTATGTTTTCCTATGTATGTGATGGATCTTTATTATAAATAAAGTTGGAAGAAAAAAAATTATTAGGATTGTACACATCCTGCACATGGCTATGTATAGAATGCTTTGTTCTTCACAGAAAATGTTGTCAGCGGGTGGCATTATAAAGTAGTTGGGTGGGGGCAGTGTAATACTTTCTAATATTATAACATTTTTTGTTATCCAAAACACAAATTAATTGCAAAATTCAACATAATTTTATTTAATGATAATTTGAACAATAAATATTGAAACATTTGAATATTGGCTAATTTTAGCTTATTTTGGCTAAAATCTTAGCTGGGTGGCGCGCCCATTAAAAAGATCTTAGGGAGAAAACTGAGACTGGCTGATTTGGGCCCATGCAGCACTTGGGCCCTGGTGCCAGCGCACCTGCTGCACCAATGGTTGTTCCACCCCTGCTTTATTTGCATGACTACTTCTTCAAGAACCAATCTTTCATCCCAGTTATTAAAAAGATTAGATTGTTGGCCTGGTTGCTAAGATGTCCAGATTCCAGTAATTAGATATTCCATCTCCAGATATCAAGACCCCAGTTCAAGTGACAAATGTGATCTAATACAGCTTAGTGAACATGTTGGATAGTCCAACATAATGCCCCTGTCATCTTCTAGAATTGTTCCATAATGGTTATCCTTTGGGTATATACAGCAAGGAGAAACACTCAACCACAACTGTTTTGGCCTTCTGTGAGGTGCAGCTATAGTGGCATTGGTCTGTTGATCAAGCAAGGAAGTTTTTCCTGTTGATGTTTATTCTCAGTTGAGATATCTCTTTTCTTTGTTTTTATGTAAATTAATCTTGGGTCTTATGAAGGGGAAACTAGAGGTAGACTTCTTACTCACACACCATAGAGGGATGCAACAGCATTATACTAACAGGGCCAAAATGTAAGTCTGGATTTTATTGCTTTTTCTTGTTCCGTGGAGAATTGCTTGCAAATTTAGGGGTGGGCTGTCTTTTTGCAGGATCAAAACTGATATCCTGCTGGATATTTCTCCTCTCAGCTGAGACTCTTTCTCAGTTGGATGTGTCTTTTTCTTTTTTTGGTTAACTTTAGGGTCTCAGATCCAACACTTTAAATATGAAAGTCTCTGCTATTTCAGTTATTTCATGAGTTAAAGGGACATTCCAGTCAAAATTCAAATGCACATAGATGAATAACATATTTGAATAGAAACATATTTGCAATATACATACATTGGCAAAAGTGCTTCTAGTAAAAGTAATCACTGCTTTAGTGTTTAAATTTGCCTCTGCATGTAAATTCCAAATTTGGCTGGAATGTCCCTTTCAATGGGTGCACAGTAAGCTCTTGTCAGGCCAATTACAATATTGGTTGATACTCGTTGTGCAAGGAGATCTGTAACACCACCTTGCTGTCTTAAAAACACAGTCTATGAGTTTTAACCCTGAAAACTGTTTTTGGTATTCCAGAAAGAAAAGATTCTCAGCTCTTATAGTAGAAGAGTCATCAAAATAAGGTTCTGTTGTGTATAGTTCTGAAACTTTCTTTCAGACTTTCACAATTCTAAGGATATAATTAGGCTTTCTTACTGTCCAGACAAGAAGACAATAACAGCTAGCCATTGTAAAGTAGATTTGCGCATTTGCCATTTGTTCCTATTAACAAATGACGAATATAGCCACGTTTAGCGGCATTAGTCTTTTTTTTAAACCAGATTAATTCATTTAAAAGTGCAACACACAAAGATTTATGCAAATAAACAAATTAGGAATGCACATATCTATTATATAGGTTGGATGTCATTGTGTGCTTACATATGTGTACAATGGAATGGAGAAAAACAAATCAACAGTTAGGGTAAGATCTTGTATATTTGCTTCTTTGCACCATGTTGACAGCAAATACTGGCAATAGAAGTGTCCTGGTTTAAATGCTTATTTTAAGCTCTCATGTATTTGTGGGCCCTGGGCAAGACAAATTTGTGGGGCCCCTCTGCCAAGCCCTCTTATTTCCCTCCCCCTATATGCCATGCCCCTTGTATGGCCCACCTGTGTCTCAATATTCTTTGTGTTCTATATAAAGAATGTTACTATATATCACACCTCCTGATACAATAAACACTTCTTCATAAACTAAATACAGTATGTGCAATATTTCACCTTTACAAGTGACCAATGTGGGATACATATACATTTTGGCTCAGTTACTTTCATTGGGCAAGATTACAAGTAGAGCGTTATGAGTTTTCCATGTGCGATGTGGTCTTTTCTCAATCAATTTCCATGGAGTAGGTATTATAAGTTTTGAAAAATTACGATTGCATGCTCGCATTCGCCTTTTACGTAACAATCCTTTCTTCACTTGAAGAGCTGTAGTTAACGGTTTTGCGCAACATAAAAGTTTCACCAAACACTTCAAAAATACATTACAAAGTACAGTTACACTCATATCAACACTGTAGTAAAAAGTATTAAAAAAAATATTGCACACAAAAGTTATAAGGGCTCAAAGATACGAGATCTCGGGTGTTAGAAAAAAAAGCCAACGCAGGGATTTTACATTGACATAACATACACATACATAGAGAAACATGGATTTATATGTATAGAGATATGTTTAACTAGGGAGATAATGAAATAATTTTACATTACGATCTTATGCACATTAAACAATATCTCAGATGTATTTTCAAAGAGATTCACATATAGATCTCAAAATATCTAGACATATATATTCATATACATATCTCCCTAAAATGGCTATATCAGTCCAAAAATCATCACATATATAGAGAAATATTTATTTAGAAATAAATAGAACATATTCCGTTGCGATATGAAATATTGGCATTTTCATGTACACTTTTCGAGGAGAATACGTCATGGTTTTTTTTTTTTCTATTTGTCTTCTCCATTGACTTCTGTGGGGAATACGTGAATGCGCACACAATTTCGCTGTTTGCATTACGCATCTTAACGCGCGTGCAAAATATGTTATTTTGCAACTTGTAATAGCTGTGCAACCCCAAATGCGAAAAAGCCATAACGCAAGCAGTGTTTTTGCAACTGATTTGCCACGCAGCTTGTAATCTTGCCCATTGTCTTTTAGCCATTCTAAAGAGGCAAATCTCTTTATAAACCAAAGCAAATCAAAACAAACACACTCTTCTCTTACAGTCTCAGAATAAAAATTAGAACGGAAAAATGTCAATTGCCAACAGGGCTTTATATGTTATGAAATTTTTCTTTTATCCCTTATAACACAGATATTTAGGAGACCCAGTTTTATGTGCAATATAGCTAGTATTTAAAGGGGCCCTGTGTATCATAACCACTGTTTTTGAAACAGACACACTCTAAATTCAGTTAATCTAGAAAGGCCTCTCTAATCTCTGTAATTCCTGTATCCAGTAGGAAAGTCCAAAGTTTTACTATGAAAAGCAACACTTTATTTTTTTCATTTGAAGGGTCTTATATCAAATAAAATACCACTAATTAAACCAAAATATGCACTGTCCTTGTCTCTAAACCGTACTAAAACAAACAATGCTTTAGCGTGATATGTGCCACTGATTTTGTTGTACAAGTGCCAATTTCTGCTTGGCAGCAGGGTGCAGTGATGTACCTGTGCTATGGATATCAGTCAGAATAATACAGATTCTTACCCAATTTTTTTATTACCAGCAATTCTATTAGCATACATTTGCCTCATGGGGAAAAATATTGCTAATATAATATCAAATTAATGAAAGTGTATTCCTGACTCCCACACATACAGTAGTTAGTTTGGAGATGTGGAGGGCTAGATAAAATGCTTATTGTACACACCAGGCCTAAGACTGGACATCCCTGCTATACAGTTTTACTCTAACTCTCTCTATCCTCCTTTTTTATTTTTAGGGACTAATCCCCATAGAACAACATACACAGCAAAGAGGGTGTGTTAGTGAATCTAGACAATCATTATATTCACTGTATGTGATGTTAAGCAACATGTGGAGTACAGCAAATATTTTTAAAAGAGATAAGCTAATAGTGTACTACAATCATAATAGGGAGAATGTATATGGCTGATGGTGATGGGTATCTATTTCTCTATCTATCTATCTATCTATCTATCTATCTATCTATCTATCTATCTATCTATCATAAATGCATAGAATATGCATATATACTCAGATTTCTTGAGTTCTGCTCATTAGTGCACAGTCTTCCTTTCCTCCCTAGTAACAACCTCAGAATTCGTCCATGGATACAGTAACCATAGCAGCAGAAATAGAAGAGAGGTGAGGCCTATGGAAACTGTTGCCATGGTGAGCAGTGCTGCAATATTTTTTACTGTCATAAACTCTATACTGACAGGCACACAAACTAATGGACCGTCAAACACATAAACATTATTTTAATTTAAAAAAAGTATTCACAATCCCCTATCTATTCCCTTCAAACAAACAAATTATGTACTCTCACCTTTTCTAAAAAAAATGTTTCCCTTTTATCTACATTTTACTGATCCTATCTGCTATGTATCAAGTTGGCCCCAAACTGTAACTTCTTTTTGGGGTCCAACAATACAGGGTTCTGGATGTGAGGTTGCAGAGTATTACTGCATAGAAATTAAACTGACCCTGTAGGGATAGCATACCATAAGTCAGATAGGCCAGATTGGTTTTGTATAAAGATATGACTGTCTTGTCTCATCTGTCTTATTAATACAAGACTAATTCTAGTTGACAGATTCATCGTAATGGAGAAAGAACATAAGCTCATTATCATGCAAAACAACTAGAAAAAAATGTGACTTAAAGGGACATTAACACTAAGTGCATGTTATAATCAATGTATTGAGGTTATTTCCCGCCTACCTGTAGTCATGGGTGCCACCATGTTTAAATCTAACTTTCACTGCATTTCAGTGCTGCTGTCTTTGCACTTGTGTAGCAAATCTCCTTCAGACAGCTGCAGTGAAACCTAGGGCCCAAAATAGCTTATAATAAGTGTGAGGTGCATGAAATGTATTGAGGGCTAAATTACGAGTGGAGCGTTAATTACCACTCCCACCCGCATACTAACTCCACTAGACTTCGGCTCTTTGCGCACATCGAGTAGCGCACATAATACAAGTAGAAAGTATATTTTTCCGCTTGACCACTAACCCGTCACACACAAAGAGCCGAAGTAAGAATATCATGACTGCTTTAACGTACTCCCCCATTTTGTGATGGGGTTTGTGGCAGTTTAGGGGTTTATAGTGTAAAGGGGTATTTTGCAATGGGGGTTGTGGTGGTTTATGGGTTAATAGTATAGAGGGGAATTTAGCAATGTGGGGGTGTGTCAGTTTAGTTTATGAGGGTTGTGGCAGTTTAGGGGTTAATATTGTAGAGGGGTAGTTTGCGATGTGGGGTTGTGGCGGTTTAGGGGTTAATAGAGTAGTTTAGTGCAACTGTTTCTTCCGGCCTTCTCTGAAAACCCTGAAAGGTTACTTTAAATGTTTGAGCGTTAAATGCGTATTCGTTTGAACGATCGCTATTACTTTAAACTTGTAATACGAGAGGATATTGCTGTTCAATGTTGCTCATTAAAAATATTGGGAGGGGCATAAATTACTGTGAGTTCACGTTAACTAATTTGTGGAAATTTAAACAGCACGTCACTTGTGATATGGATTTAATTGTAAAAAACACTGCAATCTCACAATCGTGT
>CAJPDP010172592.1:0-15150 GCA_905336975.1 Bombina variegata variegata | reverse complement strand
ATGAACCAATATTTCCAAAACTTGCAACTCCCCACAATAGATAATCAGACCGTTGAATCTCTAGCTGCCCATATAACAATAGAAGAACTCCAGCAGGCTATCAGCGATATCCCATCAGGGAAAAGTCCAGGCCCTGACGGACTTACGGCAGCATACTATAAAAAATGCGAGGGAGTTTTGATCCCGCATATGCTACCGATGTTTAATAAACTAAGAGACGACCCCACCTTAACTAGAACTCTATTAGAAGCGCATATAACAGTACTCACTAAGCCGGGCAAACCAGCCACAAGCCCAGGTAATTTTAGACCTATTTCCCTAATTAATACAGATATGAAAATTTTGGCCAAGATTCTAGCTAATAGATTGAACAAAACTCTCCCAAATCTGATTAACAGGGACCAAGTAGGTTTCATCCCAGGACGTGAGGCGAGGGATAATATTACTAAAGTCATTCAACTAATTAATTATGCGAAGGTCTCAGAAACTCCCATAGTTTTGTTTGCAACAGACGCAGAGAAGGCCTTCGATAGGGTAGGCTGGCCCTTCCTGCGGAAGGCAATGTGTGAACTGGGTATCCCTTAAGCCTTTTTGAATATGACAATGGCACTGTATTCGGCCCCGAATGCACGGGTTCGGGTAAATGGGACGATGTCTGACACATTCTACATTAGCAACGGGACAAGACAGGGGTGTCCACTCTCACCCTTATTATTTGCCATATCTATAGAGGTTCTCGCTCAAAAAATCAGGCTTAATGAAAAAATCTCGGGTATCAAAGTAGGAAACCTGGAGAGTAAACAGGCACTCTACGCAGATGACGTGCTTTTTACTTTGACAAGGGCTGAAACATCTATCCCTGAATTATTGAAAGAACTGGGGTCTTATGGTGCAGCCTCCAACTTCCTCCTCAACTTAAATAAGTCCGAACTTATGAATATTAACACCCCCCCACAACACATAAATTCCTTACATTAAAAATATTCGATTCCAATAGCCCGTTCTAAACTTAAGTACTTAGGGATCCATCTCACACCATGTATACAGGACCTTTTTAAACACAATTTCATTCCTTTGAGGGATGACATTGTAAGGGACCTTTCCTGCTGGAAGAACAAACCCATCTCCTGGTTAGGAAGGATAGGAGTCTTTAAGATGAATATCCTTCCTAGAATTCTTTACTTCCTCCAAGCACTACCTATCCCATTACCAGAAGGATACATTAAAAAACTGCAAACTACAATTGAACGTTACATCTGGGCGAACACCAGACCCAGGGTCCCAAAGAAAACCATGTACTTACCTAAGAGCAGAGGAGGGTTGGGTCTACCAAATTTAGAGGCATACAGAAGAGCGATTTTCCTACAACGGATAGTAGAATGGTCTCATAACAAATCAGATAAAGCTTGGATACACTTAGACAGGCAAATATTTACATTGAACAATGTTGGGACTACGGCTTGGATACATCCAGCCAGTAGGCCGAAGCAAATTTCAAAGTACCTTATAACTTCAGAAACGCTGGCGGTTTGGGACAAGACTTTAGCAACAAGTACTCACATCTCCTCTAGGAACTCCCCTCTCACACCGATTATAGAAAATCCTGATCTCCCATACTGGAGGCTGGGCTTTCGTAGCAAACACCCCTACAGTCTCGGTATAGGGACCATGCACTTCCTTAAAGAACAGAACACATTTAAAATGCAGGGCCAAATGGCTGAGGTCCACGGGGAAATATTTTCCGTGTGGCTCAATTTTAACAGACTTCTCCACTACATCTCCCATCATAAAAATAGGGACGACTTAGGCAGAGAACCCACAGCTTTTGAGAGTCTTTGCACCCTCCCAAACACACCGAGACATCTCACATCCATCTTATACAAAATAACTTCCTCTGACGCTGATTTACCACTCCCTACTTACACTTTCGCTTGGAGTAAGGAGCTACCCCAAGAAATAGAGGTCGATACATGGCTGAGGGCCTTCGAGCTCATGAAACGCTCCTCAGTCTCTGCTAATATACAGGAGATAAACTTTAAGCTCTTAAGCCGCTGGTATCTTACCCCGGTCAGGCTTCACAGAATTTTCACCTCGCTGAGCAGCTCCTGCTGGAGAGGCTGTGGCGAAGAAGGCTCACTGTCACATATATGGTGGTCATGTCCCAAGTTAGGTAACTACTGGACAAAAATCTTTCCCTTCATGTCTGACGTTCTGAACATCCAAATATCAAACACCATGGAAAGTATACTGTTTTGCTCCCTACCAATTATCAAAGAACCGGCCAAATTAGCCCTCATGTTGATAAGGATTACAGGAGCAAAAAAACTTATACCTAAAAAATGGAAAACCCAATCAGTCCCAACAATGGAGGAATGGAAGAGGGAGGTACTGGACCTCATTTCTCTAGAAAGATACCATTATCTCAAAATAAATAAACTCGATACCCATGAGATGATCCAGGCAATCTGGAACGGTGCTATTTAAGAGGTGGGGGAGGGAGGGAAGGGGGCTCTATGTTCCTTCTCCTTCCCCTCCCTTTTTTTTTTTTCTCTCTCTCTACTTCCTTCTATCTTCCCTTTTCTATGCCTACTCTGGTGTCCTCACTAGGGGAATGTTGTTTTCTTTAGGCATACTGCTGCACGTAAAGCTGAGAAATCATAGGTTCCACAAAAAACTATGTATGAAGCTTATTTTATTTAATCCTTAAAAGCAAGACAAACTGTTTAAAATGAAAAAGAAAAAGAGAGCAATATATATGTATGTACTGGTTTACCTAATTACATGTTATTTCATGATGTTATGATGGCATGATTGTGAATATTGTAAACCTGTGATTCAATCAATAAAGCTCTTTTAAAAAAAAAAAAAAAAAAAAAAGTTGCATTAAACACAACAAAAGACATTAAAATAAAGTGTTACACTATACACTATATAAGAACATATAAGAACAATTAATCAAATAAATATTAAAAAAAGTTATATGGGTTAAAAGGTATATGGTATATGACAAGGTATTTGAATGGAAAGGGCTATAATCGATATATATATATATATATATATATACACATTTAGATGTGTATGTATGTACATATGTCTATATATGTGTATATATTTGCATTTATGTTTATATGTGTATATATGTATATGCATGCATTTTTTTTTCCATTTTAAAAGTTTTATTGATGTAATTTGAAGATTTTACAACATGAGACCATCATAAAATAGACATTATGAATAAGCGTACAATTACATATTAACTGGTTACATATATAAAAGAAAACCTAGATGCATTGTCCCACGAATAATACATGCGTCATAAAATACAATATTCGAGTTGTTAAGGGATAACTATCTATATCCAATGATACCACTGTGAAATGTATAGTGAAAACTGATTGTTTATTCAAACCCCTTAAACATTCAAACATCCAGACATCCAAACATCTAAATATCTAAATATTTAAATATTCCTCCCATAGAAATAGGATGTTGTGATACTCGTTTATACGTTTAGTGTGTACATAGTGGTATCTTTCCAACTGAAGTGTGTGTGTCACTATAGATTTCCATGTGTCTTTAGATGGGAGATTATTTGTTTTCCAATGTAGCGTTAGTTGTCTTTTGGCAGAATTTATCATAATAGTTAAGAGTGTCAGTCTCAGTTTACATTTTATCTTAGGGAACTTATTGAAAAGAAAAATACAAGGGTCAAAAGGGAGAGTTAGGGAGAGGACTGTCTCTATTTCTGGTTTAATTGAGAGCCAGTATGATTTAGCTGTAGGGCATTGCCACCAGATATGAAAAAAGGTAGCAGTCTCAGAGCAACCTCTCCAACACTCATTGGTTGAGTTGGGAAACATTTGATGTAGTCTAGATGGCGTATAATACCATCGACTTAGTAATTTAATGTTCATTTCTGTTACTGGGATGGAAGATGAGGCTTTGGTCATTTTTTAAAAAATAATATCCCAATCTTTAGGCAACAGTTGCTGATCCATTTCTGTTTCCCATTTTGCCACATATGTGGGAGGAGAAGAATAGAGGGTTGAGGATAGTAACTTATAAATTAGTGATAGAAATCCCTTATGTGGGTGTGAGAGATAGCAAAGATTCTCAAAATTAGTCAGGGGGCGTCCAAAGTGGGCCTTATCTGGATGGGACGATAAATAGTGCGAAATTTGTAGGTATGTATACCAATTCTGGAAGTTAGGTCCCAGGAAGTCAGTAATCTCGGTCAAAGGTTTAAGTTTGTTATCATGGTATAGGAGTAAGTGTGGTAGTGAATTGTGGAGAAAGGGCTGTGTTTGTGGGGGGGGAGTAGATGTCTCAATGGGAACCTAGGACTTTCTCTCAAAGGTGTTAAAGGTGAATGTATGGTAGAGAGAGAGGGGTATCTCTTAACGGTTTTATACCAGAGCTTGTATGTTTCTATTACCACCTCGCGTTAGTGTTTAGGTATTGGTGGTAGGATGTTGGGGTCCAGCAGTTACCACTCAAATCAGGGCTACCGGCAAGAGAATGTTCTAATAAGACACATTCTTTATTAGGTGCATGTTTACACCAGTCTACTATTCTTGTTAGAAAAACAGCAAGTCTATATTGACTTATATTTGGGGCTCCAATTCCTCCCATGTCTTTAGGGCATAGAGGGTATTAGTGTTAAAGCGAGGTCATTTATTTGACCAAATAAATGTATTCAGTTGTTTCTGTAAGTTGGAGATCAAATGGTCTGGCAAGGGTATTGGCAGTCTGTAGAAGGTATAAAATCTTTGGGAGGATGATCATTTTTAAGGCATTGACTCTACCCAACCATGATAGTGGTTTTTGGTTCCAGGAGCGTAGCATATTTTGTATGGTTGTTTTTAGAGGGTTATAATTCAATGTGATTATATCATCTAGGTGTGGCGAGATATAGACTCCAAAATATTTGATGGCCTTATGTTGAATACGGAAACTGAATTGATTGTGGATTATGCTCAGGTTAGAGGCTGTCTGATTAATGCCAAGCATCTCTGATTTTGCTATGTTAATGCTAAAATTGGAATAAAGACCATAGGTCTGTAGCGTTTGTATTAGGGGAGGGATCGAATTTTCAGGCTAGTGTTAAGAAAATGTCATTGGCATATAATGTGATTTTATATTCCGGTAGGCCAATGGTAAAGCCTTTGGCATCTCTATTATGTCTGATATATGCAGCTAGGATTTCCATTGCTATAACAAATAGCAACAGCGACAGAGGACACCCCTGTTTTGTGCCATTGGTAATAGGGAAGGGGTCGGATATAGTGTTAGTCTAATTTTTGCCTGGGGGTTGTGGTAAAGAGTAAATATTTTTCCAATAAAATCTTGTTGAAAGCCAAATTTGTGCAAAGCGCATTTTAAAAATTGCCAATCTAGTCTATCAAAGGCTTTCTCCACTTCCATAGACAAAAACACAGACGGGACCTTTTGATGTTGGGCATATTCCATAAGATGGAGAATTTTGGTGGTGTTATCTCTAGCCTCTCTAAAAGGGGTGTGGACAATTTCAGGCAAGATTGGTTGATTCTGAGGGCCAAGATTTTCACATATATTTTTATATCTATATTCAATAAAGAAATTGGGCGAAAGTTGGCTTGCGTCGTAGGAGGTTTGCACGGTTTAGGCAACAACACTACTTGTGCCTCTAACATTGAGGGTGGGAATGGGTTATTTATATTAGTTTCATTAAATAATGACGTAAGGAAAGGAGCTAAAGAATTTGAGAATGTGCGATAATATTTAGCTGTAAAGCCATCTGGTCCTGGGCTTTTGCCCATTTTCAGGCTTTTTATAGCTGAAAGCGTTTCCTGTAGTGAAATTGGTCTATTGATTTGATCTCACTGTTCTTTAGATATAGCAGACAACATGCAATTATCTAACTACTGTTCTAGGGCAGTAGAATGGCTTGAGGTTTGTGAATTTTTTGGTAAGTTATATAGTGTGGTGTAGTATTCATGGAATGACTTTAGGATTTCGGAGGTAGTTTGTAACAGCTTTTTATGACAGGGAGGATGGAGTTCATAGATAAAAGACTTAAATGTTTTCCTTTTTAGAGCCCTAGCTAACATTTTGCCTGCTCTATTACTCTCAAAGTAAAACAGGCTGTTTGTTTTTTTCCTGTGAGATTGATATTCAATATCGAGAAAAAGATTTAGTTCCTCACAAACTTTTTGGATATCTTTTAAAGCAGTGGCATCAGTTGGGGATATTTTCAATAGGTATTCTAGTTTTGTGTATTTATCCATTAACTCCTGATAATATTTATGGTGGGTTTGTTGGCGGTGAATTCACCCCGTAACACACATTTGTGTGCTTCCCAAAGGGTATGGTTATTGTTAACAGAATGTGAATTAAGTCTAAAATATTCGGTTATGGTGTTCGTAAATTTGACAAATAAGTTGGGGGAGTCTAAGAGAGAGTCATCTAGCTTCCATAGGTAGGGGGTTGTGGGTCTATTCAGCCAATGAAATTTTAAGATGACCGCTGAGTGGTTTGACCATGAAGTGGGGGATATGTCACATTTGTGGACATGGGCAAGGCTTTTTTGGTTTGTAAAAATGTAGTCTAGCCTACTGTAAGTTTTTTTAGGATGGGAGAAAAAGGTGAAATCTCTCGTATCATAATGCACAAACTTCCTGGTGTCATATAGATTTAAATCTTTAAAACCCCTCCACAATGTAGTTTACATGAAATTTGTATGGTAGGGTTAGTGCTATCAGTTTTGGGGTGTATGGGTACATTAAAATCTCTGGCTAAAAATATTGGGCCTACAGCTAGGTCGAAAATTTTCCTAAACATGTAATGGAAAAAAGGGAGTTGCTTGGTGTTAGGTGCATAAATATTGATAAAGGTGACTGGTCTGCCATACAAAAGGCCCATAAGACCCAGGAATCGTCCCTCTTTATCAGCTATTTTGTGGTGTAAAGTGAATGGAAGGGATTTATGAAATAGGATACTCACTCCGTTTTTCTTTGACGGTCCGGAGCTATGGTAGTGAGTTGTGTATAGTTTCCCAAAATACTTGGGTTCTTTCTGGTGTCTAAAATGGGTCTCCTGCAAGAATAGAATGTCAGCATGATGCTTAGCTAGGTCCGATAGGGCCTTTGATCTCTTGTGAGGTGAATTTAATCCCTTTGCATTTTGAATTAGTAGTGTCAGATGTCGTACCATATCGTGCTTAGCGTGTGACATCTATATGGTATATGGGTGTCATGTATGGTATAGGAGTGTGATATGAACTAGAAGCTGATGTGGGAGGGGATAATTCAAGAGTATGTAGAACTGTATGCATCATAACATTGTACATAACAAGGCAAGTCTCATAATAACATATATTTTCAACTATGAATAACATTGTAAACAGTATAAACAAACAGAACATAACAAACAAGACAAAACAATAAAAGGCTCTCTTCCTAATGTAGGCTATAATTAGAGCTACATGTGGGGGAACCTACTTAGCAAGTCCTACATAGAGGTATACCCTGTTAAGTGGCTTGCTTCCTGGGCAAACATTATGTCGAGAACAACAAAGTACAAATAGCTATTTTATGTAAATTGTGCTAAAGAAGAAGATAGGTTCAGTGGAGCTTTATTAAGTATGATAATTTAGTTAGTCTATTAGAAACTTTGAGAAAAACTAGTTCCTACTCAGTGTATATAGAAGTAAGGAACACAGAAGGTCCACCTCTACAGTGGTCCTATCTAAATAGACAGCATAAATAGCAGTTACGTTGAGAATACAGAGATGAGTATGATTATTCAGGTATATGAAGTATGAGATTATTAAACCTTTATACATTCATGTGTAGTGTGTAAAGCAATCACATACAATACCCAGCAGGTAAACTTCTAAGAGAATTCAATTAAGTTCAAAGCAGCAATCAAGTGGGGCTCATGGAAATCATTGTGTCTGACTTATCTTGTGTCAGAACTGTAGGTTTTGGGGGATTGGTCAGCGGTCTTGGCGATTTATTGACTTTGTCCTGTTTATTGGCCACAATGGTCCAAGAAGTGGATGAGTCCATGTTCCTTCTAGAAGGCGATGAGGATGAGGTGCTTGGGGTTTCAGATAGCTGTGGAGAGTCTAATCCCAGTGTTTTGCAGAAAGAAGCAATGCCCTCCGGTGTTCTGCAGATCAGGCAAGTGTTATTCCTTAAAACCCATATCTGAGTGGGAAAACCCCAGCGATAAGGGATCTTCTTGTTCCGTAGAAGAGATGTGAGGGGTGCAAAATCCTTTCTCCTCTGCAGTGTTTGGAAGGACAAGTCTTGATAAAATTGTAATACATTCCCTCTGTACCTGACTGGTTGTAGTTTCTGTGACTGGTTCATGAGCATTTCTTTTTCCAAGAAATTTTTGAAATGGATAATTATGTCTCTTGGAGGGGCCGTTGGGTCAAAGTGATCTATGCGCTCTCACTCATTGGATCTCTGAGATACTACTTGAGTCTTTTATCTGTTGGAATAGAGCTTGCAAATAGACAGGAAAATCTCTTGGAAGGATGCTTTCAGGGACTCCCCTGATGCGTATGTTTTTTCTTCGGCTTCGATTCTCCAAGTCCTCTAGTTTTTCTTGGAGTGAGGAAATAATTTCTTGATGTTGTGTGACTTGGTCAGTAAGATTTTGTACATCTTCTTTAATCTCTTCCTGGATGCCCTCCAAGGACTCCACCTGGAATCCTAAGGTGTGGATATCCTGTTTCATGCCCGCAAGCTCCTGTCCGCAATGTCTTGCTTGGAGGGCAAGTCATGAAAAATAGACGTAGACATTTGTGTGTCCTCAGGTTGCAGATTAGAGTCAGTGGCAGCTGGGGTATCTCCAGAAAGCCTTTTATTTCTGGCCTCAGGATGATCAGAACCCTGCATGTATGATGATATAGGCAGGGATTTCCCTGATAGGGGCTTGGAAAGTTTGTCTTGTTTAGTATTTCTCCTAGTAGCCATTTTGATAGGGCCAAAGAGTGTAAACAGCACAGGTAGTCTGTTTTGTATATTAAGAGTGCTGCAAGGTTAAATATGTAAAAGTCAGTTTCAGTAGTATAGGCTCACTATAATTTGTCACAGCCTGTATCAGTATAAAATTATGTATTTTAATACACTGATTACTGCTCTGACGTTTTTTTATTTTTTAAAAGTAATCAGAGGAACCAAGTATGTGCAGAAATGACTCTGGTCTCCTATGTGCTCTTGTAGCTCTACTTCTCTCTTTTTTTTTTTTACCCTTCCCTTCTATCAGTCATTGGTATCTCTTCACTGCAGCCTCATGTGTTTGTGTCCACTTGTATCAGCCCGAGCACTGTTTAGTGTAGTTTTAGTTAGCTGCGTTTGAAGAGGCAAATTAGTTGCGCACTTCCTAGCGTGGGGAGGCCTAAGATGGCGGTGCTCTATTTCTAGCACTGCATATATTCTTGTGGCTGCTCTGCAATAGCGGTATAGCGAGATGAGGTGAGTTTCTCTCTATCCAGACCCCTCTAGTTGGCAGCTGATTGTTTGTAGCTCATATCAGCAGATGCCGTTGTGAGTGTTACCTCTGTATAGCTCCCATAACTTTATCAGACAGGGCCCTCAGTCATGTGTCTTAGAGATCCCAGAGATCTGTCTCTCACCTGTTATAAGGAGCTAGAATGATGCCTGCCGGTCACCGGAGTTATTATTGCTGGTCAGCTGTGGTTTTTGACGGTATATGCCCAGGATAGCATAGTTTGATCAGGACTGCTGTAGCAGAGCACCGGGTTTATGCTGCACTCATGGCAGCAGCCAGGCTCCGCCCCCCTATATGTATGCATTTATACAAATATAAGCACATATATACACATGGATACACATACTGTATATTCATATGTATATATACTTTGGAGCCCTTTCCCCTAAAATACCTGAAAATTATTTAATTAAATTTTAATATTTAATAATTTGTTTTACTATGTGTGTACTGTAAATATTTTACATTCCAATGTTCTTCACATAGCGGGAAATGTTCTTTGTATTTTTTAATAAATATTCCTATATATATATATGTTTATACCTATATATATTCATATTTTAGAAAAAAGATATTAGATATAAATAGAAATATATATTTAAAAATAAAAAGAATATTTTCTTCTATGTGAAGAACATTGGAATGTAAAATATTCATAACTACCTTTGGGTTAGAGCTGTAGGTTTAACTGTCGAGTCAGCACATGAGCAATAAGTGTTAGCTTTTTTCAAGTTTGTGCACTCAATCGAAGTCTATGGGGAGAAGAAGTTAGCTCAAGTCTGCTTTTGCTCACGTACAATCATTTTACTTTTAACTGGTAATACACACGCTAACCTGTGCGTTAAAAGTTTACTTCTCGCAGTGTTTGTGTGCAGCTAAAATTGCTCAATACCACACCGCTTGTAATCAGGCCCACTGTGGGGAAATCACACCTCCTACCATTAACCATGTGAACCACTTTGAAAACAGTGGTAATGGCAACCTCTAGGATGTATCCAGTCTGCATAAACAAAATGCTTTGTCTGACATTAAATAGCTGACATAACATTCAAGAGGCACAGATTACGGATTACAGATTCAAGTTCCAGATTACAATTGTACCATGAAAATAATGCTAATAAATCCAAATCCAATATTCAGCTTAAACAAATACCCACATAAATGAAATTATTATTATTATTTTTATCAGTTATTTGTAGAGCACCAACAGATTCCATAGCGCTATAAACATAGATATGATATGCAAGGTAACATTTATAGGAAACAAGTGGGTAGAGGCCTATGTTAAGCGTTATACAGTTGTAAGTCAGCTCTCATGAAGATGATCTAGAAACAGCTGGGCTTGAAGGCTTACATGGTAAGGGGGTTCAAGGGGCTAACAAAGGAGGAGAGGATCTGAAGTTAGAAAAGGTTAGTAGATATTGTATGCATCCCTGAACATCAGAGTCTTTAAAGAACACTTGAAACAGTCTTGTGGAGTGGGTCTTTGGGGTGTCCCACAAAATAGAGGACAGTCTGGAGACGTCCTGTAGATGGGAATTTGAGGAGGTAACAAGAGAGGAGGAGAGGAGGAGGTCATGAGTAGAGCAAAGGGGACTGGAGGGAGAGTATCTGTAGGCAAGTTCTGAGATATAAGAGGGAGCAGTGCTATTGAGGACCTTGAATGTAATAGTCAAAATTCTGGAGGCTAGTGGAAGCCAGTGAAGGGATTTGCAGAGAGAAACCGAAGATTTTAAAAAGTCCAAAACAAATCTTTTGGATGAAATTAATGTTTTGCCTGGGCACACGTCTATTAAAGTATATTTCAACAACTTAAGAGATCTTTCATTCTCCAATTTCACGATCACATTTTTCTGGTCATTGCACAGCTGTATTTAGTTTCTTTTTTTATTTTTTTATTGAGGTTCTGAATAAGGCATACATGAAATAAGAAAAACAGGACACAATGGTAATGGAACACAGGTATCGTATAGTACAAGTCTGTAAGACAGTATAGTGCTAAAGAAAAATCTAGAAAATCTATATAGGTATAATGCCTCTGATTTTATATGCCCCCTAGAAAACAAAAGAGGCTACTCTTGAACCTCATTTATAAACTCATAACCATATATAGGAGGCTATTTCGAGTGAGAACCTTTTTTTTTTTTTTTTTTTAAATAAAACCTCAGCATAGAATTTGTAGCAAAGCCTTCTAATTAACATAAAGGGTCACTTTTGGGCCCTATCTAGGTCTTAATAATGTCAAAGAAGGCACTTGAATAAAATAAAAAAAAATAAAAAAAAAATAAGGGATCACTCTTGGATCTCAAATAACAATATAGTATAATAAATAATAGGAAGGTATGAGTGGATTACACAACAATAGGATGAACACACTCACTTACAGGGGCCTAAACTGCAGATGAATATACTATTAGAGGCTCATATGCTCCATACTGTCAGGGAAAAGCAAATGTATAAGTTTCACACAATGTTAGTTTCCTCTCAATGTATGGGACATGGAAGGGTACGTTAGAATGCTCTTGAAATAATTCAGGCCAAAGTATAATTAAGTTTTAGTCTCTCAGATAGGGGTGGAGACATGGATGTGAAAGGGGTCTAGGTATTTTGCAAGGTAGGAGAATACCTCTCTTATTAGCTAGGACAAGAACATGAAGCCATACAAATAGGTGTACTCAAAGCATAAGGATTCAACAGTAGGTAGTCAACGTCAATAGCATATGCATATATTATTACTGGTATTAGAATACATAAACTGAGCTTAACAGATTTGAACTCCCTGAATTTATACTTAAAATCTTGGAAACCTGTAAGCTAATAAGGGTCTAAAGTAATGCGGGATCATGAGCTCATAGGGCTGGCTGTTGGGGTGTTAACTAAGGTTTCTGCCTCGGCCGCTGGCAGAAGTATAGTAACAACTTTCATGGAGCATTAATGTAACATCAGCTCAATAAGGGGGACATATGATTGTCTATCATTAGTTGGGCTTAGTGGTCATAACTCCTAGAGACATTTAATATTCTGGCATACATTTAACTATGTTAACTCAATAACAATGGCAGCTGAGAAGGCTTAACCCAAGCTATGAGAATATATTAACCATGCTATACAAATAAACCAAGGGAACTTCAGTGAGCAGTACATCCAACATATTCAAATATCATAAACTGGCTATGAGGATAAAATAGATTAACTAAACTCCTGATAAAATTTGCTGATATCACCATGTCCACAACATTGAAGAAAGCAGGGTGTTCAATATCAGTCCAAGAATGGAGCAACGTTTACCCAATTCCAGATTTCTCCTTAAAGATGTGATGCATGGTGAAATTGCAGCAGTCTAGGGCTTCATAGCGTGAACTAATTGACCGCCCCTTCATTGTCACTTCGGTCGTTTACATCGGCACTAAGAATGGAGTTACTGCAAAGTGACATCCAGGCTGTGGAGGATCAAGTCCTGATGAGGTTAGCGGTTGTAGCGATGCGTCACTAATGTTCTCAAGAGAGACTCCGGCAAAGGTGTCTGCAGATCTAGGTGACATGGCATCCTTTGACAGCATGGAGGGGAAGCGGCCCGCAGATGCAAAGTTTCTTACGCCTGTTAAGGGCACACAATGTCCCGTGTCAATTTCCACATTTTCGGCCACTGCTCTGCCACACCATGCCTCCGGTTCCTCCAGACCAGCACCAAGAGCTGTCAAGGGTCTAATGTAGGTGGGTGGTGTGTACCCGGGCCCCAAAGCACCCCCACCCCTCCCACGGAGAGTAGATAGTTCCATTGTGGTAGGTTGTTCTGTAGCACGATCGCTGTCGCCATTGAGTTCTCTATGCAGTGTTGCATCAAAAGTAATTAGGTATGCTTCTAGCAGGCTACGCAGATCTTCAAGAATAGCTTTAGCGGCCTCCATAGTGAGCTTTTGCAATTGGTGTTAAGCAAGCAGAGTTGTGCAATCTGAAGTATAGAAAGGTCTTGCGGTGTGTCAGACTTTAAATGTATTCAGCAAACATTGAATACTGTGTAACGACGAGGCCAGAGGCGCCTCGCCGGGGGGTATAATAGAGGCCTCAGCCTCACAAGTTGCTCCGGGCACTGATACCAACAGCTATTTCTATAGTATTGATCTCATCAGGTGCTGGCTCTTTAGTGGGTCATAGATCTGTTTGTGTAGCTCGAAGATGAGTCAGTTAAGGGTTGATATCATATAAAAACGATTGAAAGCTGGAGCAGCATGCAGTTGTGCGACTAGACATGGCCGCTGCCCGGAAGTTCCCCTGTATTTAGTTTCTAATGTCAAGTTTTTCAATGCAATACTGGAGATGTTTACTTGGTATTTTATATACATGAACAATGACATAAATTGGTAAGCTTTCTTTTACTTATATTTGACAACATAAATATTTTGATATAAATTGTACAAATGTTTCTCAACCATGTTGTCTGGACAAATTAGTAATGCCTTTGCATCTGCTTGAGGGGAATCACAGATAATTAAAGTGATATAATACTCAAAAGACCATCAAATACATTTGAAATTAATCATTGTCAAATAAAAAAGACAATGCAATAGAACTTACTTTGAATTTGAAATGATTTTTTGTCTAAAAGTTTATCCATGTTCCCTCCCCCTGTATCATGTGATTAGCCAATAGCAAAATGCATATGCATATATTCTGTGCTGGAGCCTCAGAAAGTGTTCATATAAAAATAATGTGCACATTTAGATAATGGAAGTTTTTTTTTTTTTTTACTTGCATGCTTTATCTGAATCATGAAACTTTTATTTTGACTTTAGTGACCCTTTAACATACATTTGTTTTGTCCTTGATGCAGCTATGAGAAAAAATAAATAAATATGATGAATACCTGTTTTTTTCTTTATTTAAAATTAAGATCAGTTTTCCAAAGTAAGCAGTTTCCATTCAGCTAAAACAACAAACAGCCAATTAGCATAATCAGTTCATATTGTTTGCTTTAATGGGATCCCGTGGGATTCTGCCATAATCTTATGGCATTTCTCTATGATATTGCAAGGTCTAAAAATAAACTTCCTTTATCAGAGATGTAAAAGAGAGTGACAGTACCTGCACTTGCCAGATGCACATTCTTTTGTTTGTCCCAAGACAAGTGTCCGGAAGGATTGGATTCTTAAAGTTCCAGTACAATACATAGAAAAGTAATAATAATAATAATAAATCTTCCATCAGCACTCACAGTGAATTACTTGAATCTGCAAGTGTATACCTGAGTGATTGACAGCATATCTGATTCTTATGAGCACAAGTGAGAAGGGTCTATGTTTTAGTAAATTTATTCAAAACCCAAAAAATATTTACTTTTAAGCTGTTAAATAATGTAGCCTAGTTAATTTTTCCCCTGTACATTAACAATAGATGACACCCTAGTGTGCCACTTAAAGGGACATAATACTCATATGCTAAATCACTTGAAACTGATGCAGTATAACTGTAAAAATCTGACAGGAAAATATCACCTGAGCATCTCTATGTAAAACAGGAAGATATTTTACCTCACAACTTCCTCAGCTCAGCAGAGTAAGTTCTGTGTAAAAAGTTATACTCAGCTGCTGCCCATCTGCAGGTAAAAAAAAAAATGAAAAAAAGAACAGCAGCCAATCAGCATCAACA
>CAJPDP010172377.1:0-17410 GCA_905336975.1 Bombina variegata variegata | reverse complement strand
ACTTTCTTGAAGTATATCAGTCTGATTCCGTCTAGTAAGGTCAGTTCAGCCCGAAATACCAGGCAATCATCTTCTGAACAAAGAAGATAGCAACCCCATTTTTTCGGTCTTCTGCGGGACACTTCTGGTTCCCCCAATCATCTTTAAGGAGATTTCCCCAGGGTCATAATATGTATGCGTACAGAAAGAGAAGCACTCTACCAGAAACGAAGAACAGTTTAGTAGCTTGTTCTATGGTGTATTACCTGCAAGGCGTAGCCTCTTTTTAGCACAATTGTGCTTTTCACAGAAGAGAACTTTCTTGAAGTATATCAGTCTGATTCCGCCTTGTAAGGTCAGTTAAATCTCATAATACCAGGCAATCATCTTCTGAAGAAGGAACATGGCAACCCCAGACGTTCATGTCGGTCGTCTGGGCCTCGTCAGTGAGGTGCAGCCATACCCCTCTAAGCACATTGGTCAAGGAGTCCACGTCTGGTTTCCCCATCTCTCTTAGGGAGACTTCCCAAGGTTCATAATACAAATGCATAATGAGGGAGAAGCGCTCCTGAGAAGCTTTCCTGAGAGGGCACTTCTCTTTCCTTATGTATTTTCATAATAATAACACAATAAAATGCAGATACTTCCTCCCAGGGTGTATGTGATTTTAAATAAAATCAATTTAAATCACTAGTCAGCATGGCTAAATTTAAATCATGATTTTTTTTACATAAGGTTTCATTTTTAGAATAATAACTTTTCAGATTATTTTTCCAGTTATATCAGAAAATTACTAATTTACCATTAGAAATGCATAGCTAATTATGACATTATTGGGGGGTGAACTATTCCAGTCAGATAGGTCAGTCATTCATATTTAATCTTTTCAGCTGTACTTTATTGAAAGGAGAAAAATGATCACTAACTTAAATATAGCCATTAAAATAGTTTTATTTAACTAAAGAAAAATTATGACCTGAAATAATAGCCGGTTAAATATTTTTAATTAAAACAATAGCCATATAGATTTCAATTTCATTTTTACTGCTTGCTCTTCCCTCCTCACACGTAGGTCCTTGTGCAGATCTTTTCCACTCCTAATTTTCTTTTTATTGAGCTTCTTGAAACTTAGTAAGGGGTTGATTTTATGTACATAAAATTGCAGGGGAACAATGGGATTAAAGTCAAAATTAAACTGTTATCTTTAGATAAATTTCCCCTCAAAATGCATTATTTAAAAAAAAAAAAGTCCTGTGCAAAATAAGTCTTATTTAAAGTTAATTTTTTTTTCGAATTTTACTATTTTTTTCCTTTTTTTTTTTTTTAAATAGTCATATTGTGATGTGCAACAGCCGCAACTCTTCTGGAAAGCCTTTCCACTATATTTTGGGGGGTTGTCTGTGGGAATTTGTGCTCATTCCGCCAAAAGAGCAGTTGTGAGGTCAGGCACTGATATTTTGTCTTTCTTTCCGCATTCCAATTCATCCCAAAGGAGTTCAGAGGGATTAAGGTCAAGGCTCTCTGCAAGCCACTTGAGTTCCTCCACCAAGCGCTTCAAACTTGCTTTGTGGACAGTTGCAGAGTCATACTGGAACAGGAAAAGACCTTCTAAAACTGTCACAAAGTTGCAAGGACCTAGTTGTCTAAAATGTCTTTGTATCCTGTGGCATTAAGTTGACCCTTCACTAGGGGTCTAGCCCAAACACTGAAAAACAGCCACAGACCATTATCACTTCTCCACTAAAATTTATATCGGGCACTATGCTATTCTTTAGGTAGTGTTCTCCTGGCATCTGCCACACCCAGATTCTTCCTTCAGATTGCTGGATAGTGAAGTGTGATTTATCACGTTTCCAGAGTCCATCACTCCAGCCGACGATTGGCATTGCTTATGTTGATGTGAGGCTTGCATAAAACTGCTTGGAATGGGCATGGACATCCATTTCATGAAGTTCCCACAGTACAGTTCTTGTGTTGATGTAGTGAATTATACAACAGATAGACAATTTTATGTCATTAAGACAATATTTACATATAGCTTGTACCATCTGAAAGATAGTACAGAACTGCAATCAGGCAGTAGTTGTTGTTTTAAATAAACATAGACAATTATTTGAATTTCAGAACACAAAAAAACAAACCAAGATGCATGCAGATAAGATTGTGGCTTACTAGCGGGGAAAAATTGTAATTTGTAATAAATTTATTTTATTTAGAAGTGCTTAACCAGGAACGAACAAAGGCTCAGTTTGTTCACCTGGGAGCAGCCTCCTTTAAAGTGGGAATTTATGTATGTGTTCAAATTTTGAACAGGTTCCCTATATACTACATTAACATGTTCATGTTTGATAGTGTGTACATGATGTGAGACTCCAACTTTTAAAATAATTTAAGCTTATGGTGTCTTATCACTTTTCTATTTTTCAGTCCATTAAATTATTTCCCGTTTGATTTTCCTTATATAGATGTAATTTAGAGGTCACATGTGAGTTAAGCATTTCTTAAGAAAGCTGTCTAAATGTATTTTCTGTTCGGTAGGGGGGGGGGGTGCATTATTGACTAAAGTTAGATATTCATGTGAAATTAAGCAAACAATTAAAATGAATACAATGTGTAAAAACCATGTGATTTTGAATTTAATTATTTGTATACATTATTTCTGCATTTCTTTACTTCATTGATTAGTTACATTCTTTGCCACACATACAAACATTGTGGGTTATAGAATTGAGGCCAAAATTAATATTTGAACCCAAAACTTTTAACTATTTAACATTATTATGATTAACAAACTGTTGACAAAATTGTACAAATTTGAGAATAGAGATGTATAGCAAGACTGCACACTATCATCTAAAATACTCTAGCTCAACCATAAAGTTCTTATATAACAATATGCTTGCATTTATTTCAGTGCATTCCGTACTCTGTGCTGCTAAAAGACTTGGATATGAAAAATCTTAGAGAACTGGAGGATCTGATCATAGAAGCAGTTTACACAGACATCATTCAGGGCAAACTTGATCAACGCAATCATGTGCTGGAGGTGGATTTCTGTATTGGACGGGACATTCCCAAAAAGGACATCAGCAGCATTGTGAAGACACTTCATGAATGGTAATAGCAGCATAATCAACAGCTATTCTCTTTAATAATTGTAATCGAAATCTCTAAGAAAACAGGTAATTAGTTAAAGGGACAGTAAACACCTTGTAATTACAAGACATTTCTGTTGTGCTGCTAAAGATTAACATCCTTTTTTTCTACAATTATGTTTTAGTAGCTGAACTGCACCTACCATTTGTCTTATTTGGAGGAGCTAATCTGGGCTTTAGTCAGCAGACTACCAGGATAGCCATGGTCATAAAGCTAGTATAAAATGCATTTATTTGCAGTTGTTATGAGTTAAAGCTAATAAGGGACAGATATCTAGCAGAGTTAGGCTTGACAAGTCGGCAGAGTGCATTTCAAGTTCTGAGTGTTAGAAACGTTCAGTTTATAAACTAAATTACATGAAAGGGGCAAAATAAAAGTTATATTGCAAAGTAGTTTCATTATAAATAAACATTTTATATGCAAATCTAGAGGTGTTTACAGTCCCTTTTTATATAATATATGTTCATTTAATAGAATGCTCACTCTGAACATTATCCTGGATTTTCTAAATAGTAAATGAAGTGGATCTTAGCACAAAGACATATCCTCCTTTTTTTTATATATTGTTAAATGGTAAAGTAAGAAAAATCAGTATTGATAAACTAAACACACACCACTGAATTTTGCAAAGTTTTTTTCACTGGTGTAGCTTTGCTATGGATGTAGACAGATAGAAACAAACCCTTCCTTTCTCACTGGCCTTTTGTTTCTCTCCTTAGGACATATAGGCCAGTTTATTACATGGCTTTCACCAGGACTTGACTAATTTGTTCAAAAGCCATACCTAAAATTTAAGAGCCACAAATTGTGTGTGTGTTGTGTGACTCCATAACAAAATCCTGGACCCTGCTAAAATATAGCAAATATGAAGCTTACATTCGCTAATAAATTATTTTAATATTTGTTGCACAAATTATCGTTCAGTATATGTTAAATTATGCAATTCATTTATGCTTTGGATAACTTAAATTAACATAATTAGAAGAAAATGTTATAATATAATATTGCTATGTATTGTACTCCAGGCTATAATTCATAATGCCAACCAGCTTGGGAACATTTTCTGTGGAAAAGCCTGTAATGATGCCTCGTAAACGTTTGTCCTGGATTACTGGGGAAGGCGTGCCAGTGTTCACGGAAAATGTTGCCAGCTGGGTCGCATTGGGAACAAACTGTGTGGCATTATGAAGTAGCTGGGTCGGGGCAGTGTAATACCATTTCTAAATGTTACTAAAGCTATCCAAAGCCCAAACTAATTGCATAATTTAAAAGGACACTGAACCCAAATTTTTTCTTTCGTGATTCACATAGACTAGAGCATGCAATTTTAAGCAACTTTCTAATTTACTCCTATTATCAAATTTTCTTTCTTCTCTTGGTATCTTTATTTGAAAAGCAAGAATGTAAGTTTAGATTCCGGCCCATTTTTGGTGATTTATTGGTGGATAAATTCACCCACCAATAAACAAGTGCTGTCCAGGGTCTGAACCAAAAATTGTCTGGCTCCTTAGCTTAGATGCCTTCTTTTTCAAATAAAGATAGCAAGAGAACGAAGAAAAAATGATACTAGGAATAAATTCGGAAGTTGCTTAAAATTGCATGCTCTATATGAATCACAAACGAAAAAAATTCTGTTCAGTGTCCCTTTAACATAAATTGATTGATTTATTTATTTTCTGCTACATACTTTGAAAAAAATTAATAAAAGCTAATTTTAGGTTAATATTAAATTGTAGCCAAGTGTTCAGTAAAGTCAGCTGGGTGGTGTGAAGAGAACACTGGGTGCCAAATGTTTAGACAGCAGAATAGAGAAGAATCTATAAAGCCTTGTCAAGCTTTCAAGCACTGGTTGCTGCAGGCTTGCTATTCTTTTATGGTGAATTTTTAAGACTGGGAAACTTCCACCACATTTCTTTCTTTTTTATGTAGGTAATGTCACAAAAATCTATTTGAGGGTAAACTTTATAGTAAAATTTAATTTTCTTATAGGGATAGTAAGGCCAATATTGAAGTGTGCGTGGGTGCCTTTAAACTTTAAATTTTAAATAGTAAAATTTTAGCAATATATATGCATTAAAGAAAAATGCTTCTAGTAAAATGTATTACTGTTTTTCAGCGGGATACGCACATATGCTGCGAGTGCCCCACACACAAGCATTCAAACACCAAACCTTCTATAAGAGTCATCAGTGGCATATATGGCACAAATTAATTGTTCTCACCACCACAAGCCCTCTGAGCCGAAGTGGTGTTTGAATCCTGATGATCGATTCACATGTAGCATATGTGCATATGCTACCAAACAGTAATAATTAAAAAATGCTTCCATTTAAAACTGAAATGCACCTATGCACATTTCAATTTTGACCTTTCGAGTCCTTTAAACATCAATGATAATGAAAATAATAAAAGAAACTATAAATATTTTGTACATACATTTTTGTATTTATAAACATAAGTGGATTAACATAAAGAAAAATACTGGCTTGAAAGAGAGTGTAGTCAAAATAAAGTTTTGGTGATATCTGTAATATACTAAAACATTTTGTTATGGGGGTTCTTAGGTATATTTGTTTTATACATGGTCGTAGTTTGGACTTGGGCTTAAGTCCTCTCTTTTACTTTTGATTTTCTTTTGGGCTGCACTATTAGGTTGACTCATACTATTATTATTTGTATTATTATCATATTTATTTTTATAGCGGCAACAAATTCCGTAGCGCTGGAATTAAAATTAATAATGTGTTTACATATTTATTAAAGGGATACTAAACCCAATTTCTTTCTTTGATGATTCAGATAGAGTATGCAATTTTAAGCAACTTTCTAATTTACGCCTATTATCAAATTTTCTTGATTCTCTTGCTATCTTTATTTTAAAAAAAAAAGCAGGAATGTAAAGTTTAGGAGCCGATCCATTTTAGGTTCAGCACCTTGGATAGTGCTTGCTTATTGGTGGCTACATGTAGCCACCAATAAGCAAGCACAACTCAGGTTCTGAACCAAAAATCATCCGGCTCCTAAGCTTTAGATTCCTGCTTTTTAAAGTGATACTAAATCCTAGCGTTTGTGAAACACTAGGATTTACCAGTGCAACAAATAACGGGGACTTTCAGTCATGAAGCATAAAATACTTTATGCTGAAAGTTACTTTATTTCTCTGCAGCGTTCGCCATGCTTAGAGCCTCAGGCAGCCCACGGCAGAACGCTATTTTGCAGTGAGGAGATCTTAGCCAATAGCGTAGTAGCTATCGGGCCTAATGCCAGCTGGCCCGCACGGCTATTGGCTAAGAGGTGGAAACGTCACCTTGTTAAAAAAATAGCGTTCTGCTACGGGCAGCCTGAGGCGCTGAGTGCGGCGAACGCTGCAAAGAATAAAGAAACTTTCAGCATAAAGTATTTTATATTTCATGACTGAAGGTCCTCTTTATTTGTTGCACTGGTAAATCTTAGCATTTCACAAACGCTAGGCTTTACTATGACTTTAATTTGCAATGGCAATAACTATTTATGAGATTCAGATAAATCTGTTATAATTAAAATCCATTTTTTTTTTTAAACCGTTACATAAAAATAAGTTTAGTTTTATTTTTTTAATCTTGTTACACATAGATCTTATTCCCCATTTTATTACAATAATAATTATTTTACATATGAAAATCAATAGCTACAAAATAAACATAGAAATTGTTGCGGGAATCTCATATCCTAACTTGATTTTTATTTAAAGGGACAGTCTACTACAGAGTTTTTATTGTTTAAAAAGATAGATAATCCCTTTATTACCCATTCCCTAGTTTTCAATAACCAACATGGCTAGATTAATATACTTTTTTGCCTCTGCAGACTTATTTCAGTTCTTTGGGCAGACTAATAAATATTTCCATAGGAGTAAGCACAATGTTATCTATATGGTGTACATTAACTATTTCTGACTAGCTGTGAGAGGCGGCCTTCAAGGGCTAAGAAATTAGCATGAGCCTACCTAGGTTTAGCTTTCAACTAATAATACCAAGAGAACAATGTAAATTTAATGATAAAAGTAAATTGGATAGTTTTAAAATTGCATGCCCTTTCTGAATTTTTTTTTTTTTTTTTTAAACTAAAATGTACCATTCTGATTTTGCCTTATGGTAAAGGTGAACTATTTACAATTACTCTTTAAACTACTTTTAATTTAAGTGAAAGGATAAAGTAATAATTTCAAATAAGGCACAAGCAATTAAACTAGTCCAGCATTCAGGAATAGTTTATTTCACTGGTTTTGATGAATAGAGAGAGTGATTTAATGCCATGAGTGTTTTGCTGACCTCTACATGACCACACATAAAGAACTTTTTTATTTTTTAAGGTGTGATGGTTGTGAAGCTGTTTTAATGGGGATTGAACAACAAGTGCTAAGGGCCAATCAGTATAAGGAGACCCATAACCGCACACAACAGCAGATAGAGACAGAGGTGAGTCTGATCAATTCTACTGAGCAGCACCTTTTTATTTATTTTTTAACTAACCGGTTTTTGGTAATGTAAATTAATAATTTTAGTATTGCAAATGTTTATGAAACTATCACAAGTTTGTGATCCTAGATCCATGTTCCATTCAGTAAATATGTCCTGATTTTCTTAGTATTGCCAGTAGAGGGCACTGACTGACTGTATGATCAGAGTTCTTTTACTAAAATAACCATTCCAGCCCATCAGAATTGTTGCGCACAAAAATCAATGCAGTGTGATTTTTTTTTTTTTAATGTACACATTATAACAGGAAATCTAAACGTGCAATAAACTATAAGGGGTCTTTTATAGGCTTTTCAAAGCTGTACAAGAAGGCTTGATATTAATTACTACTGCCTAATGTACTTACATTAATTTCTCTTAAAGGGATAGAAAAGTAAAAAATGCTTCTATTTCAAATTGAAATGCACATATTCATTTTTGACCTTTCTATCCCTTTAAAGGGGCATGCTACTTAGCATAAATTAACATCTATTATTCAGGTACATGGTGAAAACATTTACATCCAATCAGAAGCATTAGTTCTAAGTTTTACCATTATCTCACAAGATTACATAGACAGTGCCCACTTCTTTGCTAGTTCTGGGCCTAGCAACCTGATTGGATGCTTAAAGACCCTCTACAATTTACAGTTATGTATGTACTTATATATAATTATGCACTGAACATCCCAATAGGTTTTAAATGGATTACAATTACCTTGAATTTGGAGACCCTGAGAAAAAGTCACATGAGACACTTTGTACTATTCATTAGATGGGAACTAGAACCTTTTGTTAGCATAACAATAACTCAAGTTATTTCATTTTAATATTGAGGTATATGATGTTAGGAGGTAGGGAGCAGTGTTTTAGACCAGTCTCCTACATTATAAACTTAAAAAAGCAAATGGAGCAAATGTAAAGGGGCATGGAAGTGACCAAGCATTTAATGCATTGACTAAACTACATTAAAAAGTTGTTTTGACTTGAATTTTAAAAATGAGGTATTTCTTGAGAGAATTTTTTTGGACGGTAGGTAAAAATGGCCTCTCACACAAAACGTGAATGCCTAATTAGTTGACAGAAATGTTTTGTGACATCTACTTTTGCCAGCCAATGGGTTGATATAAGACATTGTAGACCACAGATGCCAAGTTCTTAGAGTATAGTGAGTTCAGTTAATTCCTGCACACTGAGTGCTGAGATTAAAAAAAACCCCCAGCTAATTTCACAATTAAGTCCCATAAACTGATTTGCTGCAGGCGTTAAGGCTTCAGTGTTAATTTTTGGTGTTGGCCTTTGGACCTTTGCCTATGTCAGTTTCTATTGATTTGTTTTGTTTTTTTTACCTAAAAAGTGCATCAATTTCTAAAACTTACAAACCATAAAAACTGCTTATATATTCAGCCAAAAAACAAAACCCATAATGGGCTAGATTACAAGTTTGCCCGTTTGCGGGCACGAGATAAAAAAACAGCCATTACAAGTGCTTGCGGTAGCAATTGGCGATTAGAATTTTTAAAAACAAATTTAATTTTTTTTTTATTGAGGTTTTTCGAATGTTACAACCAAAAACGAAGAAAAAAATGTTTGTCACAGATACAATAAGTAAATATACATCAACTTTTCAGGCGGGTACATTAACGCTCACAAGTAAGTGCTTATGTTGTTCATGATATTATAATGTATAGGAGAATAGGTAACCTAGAAACCCAGGTTAAATAATAATAGATGAGTATCCAAATAGACATTCTTTGTAACTTTTAGATGCCGGAAACATGTGAGATAAAATAGAGAAAAATAAAATCCAGAACCCACAAAAAACTAGACAAACAATAATGAAACCTCGTTTTTCTCTTTAAGCTTGAATATGAGGTAACTACTGTATTGGTCGCTTTTGGACCAATTTTATCATGAATTTTATATCAAATGTAGTTACTCAGAGTCAGTGTACAAACATATGGTGTATGGTGAGCTGAAATGTGAAATAGAATAAAAGAGAAGGGAGTGCAGCGGGCAAGAGCTGCTCGTGTAATAGGGAAGGGGGAGTGAGGGAAGGGGGGGCGTGTCTTTCTAAGTCCAAGTTAGAAAACTTCCAATAAATAAGATGACCTGTGCAGGATCAAAATATAATGGCATCTTAGCCTTAGGTAATGTAGATAAGAAGCTACCATTCCGTGGATAAAATATAATATTGAAGACATCTAAGAGCCTGTTTGAAATATATAAGTCAGCTCTCTATGAGCTTATTTAATATAGTCCCTCAATTTGGATAATATATACAGGGAAATAAGATAACTAAGTCTCTCTGTACCTTACACATAAGATAATGTATCCAAAGGAAGTAAGTTGAGCACCTTCTCGTCAGATTATGTAGGGCATTAAATTAGCAGTTGGAGTCATTTCATGAACTTCCCCATCCTAGAGGTAATGAATATAGTTATATGTGATATAGAAAGTTGTGTGTGATACATAAGGAATGATGTGTTTATGGAAGACTCATAGAGAACTTACATGTAGTAGAAGTATGGAGAACCAAAAATGATAGCTGGCCTAATTGTGTTTTATCTACAATGATAAAGTGTTACTAATTGTTAGCCTTACTCCAGTAGGGTTCGGTATATTAGATCCATTTATGTTCTTGAGGGCTCCATGGAAGTAAGTAAAGTCTGACCTAAGCTCTTCATTTTAACGACTCTGTAAAAGAGATGTGGGGACACTGACTCACATGTAAATTCAAGAGAGATAGGAGAATGTGCCGTAAATAATGGAAGTAAACCAAAAAGACTACAAAGTGAACCAGCAACAGGGATGCCTATATATATGTGCACATAATTAGGATCCTAGGGGTGTTTGGGAGTTAAAGAGTGTTCTCACATGGAGCTTGGGAATAAGGCGCCAATATCAGAAATAGAGCTTAAATGTGTAAAAAGCAGCAAATTAGGAAAGCTAGACATAATATTATATAAACATTTCACGGACATAAGATAATTATCAATATCTGAAGTTCCAGTGTTTCCATTTGTCAAAGACTTAACCTATTATCCACTATGTCCGAGATGTAACAAAGTTAATAACACTTACAGTAACTAGAATTAACCACAAATGATAGGACTGACATAAGACCTTGTACCAATCATAGCAGATATAACATTGTATAGAGGCTATATTATTTCTTACGGATGTCATAATATATATAGTTGAGTTGTGGAGGTGTAAATAATCTAAACATATAATCACAATATCAATGGACCTTACGTATCGGTAAGACCCCTGTTTCTACGCTGTAGACATACAATAGAATAGGTGACAGCCTCAGCTAATAATGAATAGGTATAGCCGTACAGGTCTGAAAAGAACTATAAATCTACAACTAAGGACCTCAAAATGAAACCTCTTTTTCTATATCAATGTTCCACATGATACTAAAGGGCCTCTCCTGGACCTGTCTAGTCTAATGGTGTAGGAGAGAGGAAAGAAAGCAACGAGTATGGTCACTCATGGGCCTTAGCGCATAAATATAGAATAATCTGAAATTATACATTGTAGTATGGACATGGTATATTAATAGTAGTAATAATATAGTGTTTAGATAATAAGTTTAAGTATCTGCTTGTGTATAGTAGTATATAGATAAAGAGTCAGTTCAACATATAGGAGGACCTGCAATATAGCAGATATGTATATGCTTATTCGCTATAGGACTGGTATGAGGTAATAGTTTGATCAGAACTCCCCAGTCTGAATGGGCTACAGAATAACCTGAGAGTGTTGCCTAAAATGAAATCCACTACAATAATTCTAGGAGCTTATGTGGAGAAGTAGACACTACGACTGATTTATGTGTACATATACCGCTGGGTAATGGCAATTTTTTTTTTTTTTGTCCCCACCACTTGGTAATATATATTAAAGGCTGAAAGACTTACATAATTTAACATTAAGGTAGCCCATGGGTAAGAGATCTTTCTATTAGTAAACTAAAACAGCTATAATATAAAACTACTTGCGTAACACATTACATCCTTCAATAAACAATGAGTGGCATATGTGTGGGATCAGACATCTAGTGTAGAATACAGTATACCATATCAGGAGGATTCTCAAAAGCATTTCCGTAAGTAAATAAACTATATAACATTTAAAACTAAATTAGAAGCTACTGCGTAGTCCTAGTTGTAAAGGAGCCTGATGTTGGAGCGGATGGTTACGGCTTCAGCAGCCCAGGCATAGAAAGTCACCCAACTCCTGTCTTTAAGGAGCAGCTTAATGGGAGATCAATTTCAGGCCGCAGAGGGAAACAGCATGGCGTATGGGTCTCTGTAGGAGATTTGACATGTTGGGACCACAGTAGCGCTCTCATTGGCAACTCCATTTTAAAGCTGCGCTGCATCTCACCCAGACCTTCTTCCGATGTGACTGGTATAAATTCCGCTGGGGTAGAGGTTGGGCCTGAAGCGATCGTCTGGACTATCGCTGGGTGCTCACTGATGAAAACGTTTACCTCCCCTCCTCTGAGCTGCACCGGGTGAGTCAGTTCCTCTGCGGCGGACAGCAGAGAGTCTTTTATAGGCGGTAGGAGAGAGGTAAGTGGAGCTGCGGGGTCCCGAGGATGACCTGAAAAGGAGGTTGCTGCGCAGCTTACAGCAGGCATAAGTGAGTCATGCAAAGAGTTACAGGCCTCTTGTGAGGGTCTCCATTCTTCTGTGAAAATGTTACGCAGATCATAATAATGGGTGTCCAGTTTAGCCTCAAGTTCCCGCAATCTGAGAAAATCTCTGCCTCCATTTTATCAGTTTCAGTATGCAGATACAAAATCCCTCCTAGAAGTTTCAAGGATAGCGAAATATAACTGTTCACTCGGGGAGGTCAGAAGTGAGGTTAGGAGTAGGTTGATGCAGCTTGCTTCTCAGTGGTGTCAATTCTAGGTCTCTTTTTGGTATAAAAGTTGCTGGGATGGAGTAATCTTTAGCTTCCCATTCATAACATATATGCTGACCAGAGAAATGTGAAGTTTATCTTGAGATATATTGAAAATTGGGTTGCTAAAGGCACGGAGCTCTCAGATGTGCTGCCATCCATGTGTGATGCTTGGCCACGCCCCAGCGATTAGAAAATTAACGAGCAATCAGAGCTCTGGTTAATTTGATAAATGTGCCTCAAATGCCCCCAAAATACAGTGTAGTGTATTTTATTAAAAAAATAAAAATGGTAGCATTATTATTTTTTAATAAAATAATTGCACTAGGCAGTATTTTGGGAGAGTGGAGTTAGAAAAAAAAATGGTACTGAAAAGTGCCTTTACATTGCAGTTTATGGGAACTTTGTGTTCTCAGTAAATATATATGTATATATGCTTATAAACATATAGAATATATTTATGTGTTAATGTGTATATACACATATTAACACATAATATATACGTATATTCTTATATACATAAATATTTAACAATTGGCTGCTATCGCTGTGCAACCTACCCCCTTCACAGCGCTAGTTCTCATGCCGTGTCTGACGGCATGAGAAGGAGACTCCCATTCGAGCCTATGGAAGTGCGCTCTCATGAGCGCAATGCTTCCCAGCAATGCGAACGCAAGCTCGTGTTCGCATTGCTGTCAACTTTTAATACCAGCACAGATTAGCATGCACTGGCATTACTCAGTAGAGCGGAAATATAGCTTTAAAAAAATCGATATTTAGTGCTCCACTTGTAATCTGGCCCAATATGTTTAGTTTGTTTTTTTTGTAAAATAGTTTGGCAGTTGTACTTGTTTCACTTCTTTCAGAGAGTCTAGAATCCTCTACATTATATCAATAGTGAGGACTGCTTAGGTCAGAGCACAAGCTCGTTTACATTTGACCCTAACTGCTCAGTCTTGAAATGCTCATGATCTGCAAACCTTGTAAATGTATCACAGTGTGTAAGCTATTGGTTGCCTTGCCATAACATGTATACTTTTGCAATCTGTTCTCTTAATGGTTTGTATCTTATAAATCCTGGTGAATAATACAAACTACTAAAATCAATAACGTACTTAAATGTGTGTAGGTGTCTTTATGTTTCCACATTTTGAATGCATTGTGAAAAGCTAATATAATTTATTTCGCTTTGTTGCAATGGAGTGATATATTTTTTTATATTTAGGTGACAAATATAAAGAAGACCCTGAAAGCCACAGCATCCTCTTCTGCTCAGGACACCGACCAGCACCTGGCAGAGCGGGAAGGTCCTCCTCTGACTGAGCAAAGACAGCCCACCAAGAAAATGTCCAAGGTTAAGGGCCTTGTCTCCAGTCGCCACTAGTGGGGATGAGACAAGGAGAATGATTTGGAGAGGAGCAAGGCCTCTCAAGTTTGTTTACAGACTAAACCATGAAGCACCAGTGTATCAACCTCTCCCTACCCAAGACCTTTAGAGGCAATCCTACCAGGAAGGGGGAGGGTATGAGTCTGTCTTGTTAATGCAAAACCACCTTGTTAGTGCTCTCAATGCTGTGATCCAGCTTGGTTTGCAGTTTCTTGTTTAATCAGATGAGGACTCTGGATAAGCAGATTATTGGCCCTTAGTGGAGTAACCTTCTGCAGTCATCAGCAGGCTTCTCTGCTGTGAAAGGATTATATAAATGACTGTTTATCACCAAGTGGTTCAATCACAGGAGGCTTTGGTCTCATAATATTTATGATGATTTAAAACATGCATTTTTGGACCTCTGTACATCTAGTCTCCTCCTGAACACACTCCCTCTTAATTAATTTCCCAAAAATATAGTTTTCTTTTTTCCTAACTTATAATCTTATTACTAACCCCTTGCTATAGTTTTTTGAAAGTCTAACAATTTCTTGAAAGTTTATTGTTATTGAAAATAGAATAAAGTATTGGAATGAGGTTGCAGTTTAAGCCAGGGACAGTTGACTGTCAGCGGAAGCTGCTTAACTTCTAAAAGCACTTGCCTATTATGAGGTTATATGAGATGTCAAAAAGAACAAATTTGTTCAGATATCAAGGGAAGCTAGAAGTTCGGATCTGCTTGGCTCATGTAGTATGTCCTCTCGACCGCTAACATGCCTCTAATTCTATGTGCCTCTTTTTCTGTTCGGGTCTTACGAGAGTGGAGGAAATTGAATTGAAATATAGGAAAAATGACTTTGTCCATGGGTAGTAAATGAAGCAAAGCTATGAAGAGACACAATACTATTGTGACACTTATTTTCTGCCAATATTGGGGTTGGGTAGATTTTGTTTGTTAAAGATACACTATGTTACTCTTTCAGTGCTTCTAAATTAAAAATAAAAAAATATACATAAAAAAAAAGGTGGATATATTCATTGACTACTCTCTGGATCTGAAAGAGGCCTGGCTAGAAACCTGACCTCAGCCATAAACTAATTCAGCAAAATAATATTGTCATTGTACATGGGAGACTGTTACAGCATCATTTACCATTTTTCATGCCAATTTCCCTAGGGACAGAGATCTATGCAAGTATAGCATTAGATTTATCTTATTTTCACCTTTTTATTTTAAACTGTTTCCTTTGCGTAATTTTGTTTGTTAATTTTTTGTTATATACATGCACTGTGACTATTTTTGTTTCTTTTAATAAATATCCCTTAAGTGTTGATCCCTCATATCGTCATTCCGAACCATTAATCAACTACTTAAACATATATAAACATATACCCCCTTCAGTCCCCTGAATGAAAACACTACACAAAGAGCTGGGTATAAAACCATATGATGGTTGCATTTATTTGTAATAACAAATAATAACGTTTAAACTTGGCTTCATAAGCCATAAACCTATGGTGGCAGCAAGCAGGGCCCTAAAATAAACCCCATATAGCCAGACGTCACGCCCTCTGAAAGGGGGCTATTGAATGGAATAGGAGGGAGGGCCTTGTGAGAAAGGAAATAAAGACACCCATCTGTATAGGCATTTTAAAGATGTACACAAGAATAACTTGAAAGAATTTAAATTCTGGGGTATAGTTAAAGTCCAACCAGATTGGAGGGGAGGTAATTTTGAGAATAAACTTCTAAAAAAGGAAGCTGAAATGATTTATAGATTGAAAACCTTACATCCCCTAGGACTTAACTCTGACGAAACTCCATTTATGTATGAATAGACAAAGACAATCTTGCCCAGATTTAGGAACTGGGATTACTAAGGGTTAGACAGATTATATGCTCTGCATATAATAGAGGGATATCTGTCCGCATAAGAGAAAGTATACTGAAAACAAAAAGAAAATAACTACATCTAAATATTGAACTAGACACAAGTAGATCTAACTGACTGTACTATCATAAATGTCTTATACTCCACCGGCAACAGATTAAGAGGGGATACTCACACTCTGTTTCTTTTTAATGTATATTTATATACATCAGGCGTGTGATAGACATCTAAAATAGCTGTCTAATAAGTGTTTACACATATGAGTGTACACCATAATAACGAGATAAATTATTATTGTGTTTTATCTCAACTCTAGTTCTTTATCTGGTTTTTATTTTTATTTATATCTTAATTTTTTTAATTTTTTCTATTTTTTTATTTTTATTTATTTTTCTCTATGTTTTTTATATATATATATATATATATATATATATATATATATATATATATAATGCTGGGGGTGTTTTATATGTTAATCAATCAATGTCCTCAAATACAGTTACAATCGTGTGTGTGACAAGCTTTTTTTGTTTAGACAAGATTATCTCTGCACTGATTATGTTTAGAGAAAATACGGTCTAAAAGGACTTTTCCACTATAAGTGATTTGAAGAATTTTTTTGTGCCTTACAACTACAATCGTGTTAATAGAAGAACCACACTCCCAGGCTTTGGAGTCATTCACATTAATCATAAGGATTACATCTGCCTGAAAAGGATCGACCAAGGAGTGATATACATTTGGTAACAGATAATATCGACAACGGATCACAGCTGATCGCCACCGCAGTCTGGACATACAGTGACGTCAGACGCCCCCACCACGTGGGAGAAGTGAAAGTGGAAGTACTCCGCGCCTCTGAAGCACATAGCATCTAGACACTACACACCACAGAAGTGGGCTATGGAGATTTCTGAATACCACTGAGCCGTTATAACTGAGAACAACAGTGACAGGAGTCACCCCCAGTGAGAGACGATCCATTCCACACCTTTTAGTGAGAGACGATCCATTCCACAGTGCTGAACGCCCTCACCTCCTAACGGATAACAAGTGGCGTACAGGTATCTTCCACCTATTAACTTACTAGTCCATTAACCTGACAAACACAGCTCAAAAAGGGCTTAACCAGCTATATTTCTAAATAAGGAACTAATTCATCCTTCTTATGGTGATATATACGATCTGATCCAAAAGGAGATATACACACAACTTTTTTTTATATATTTTTTAACTTTTTTGCATATATGCATACAATTTTTTTTTCTGTGGTCTAATTTTTAGTGTACTAAAACTTCATTATTATTTTTTTTTTTTTTCTATAAATTTTTAAATTGGACGTCCAGCTAGAAGATACTATCATCTTGTTCACAGTATAAGCATTTTTTAAACAGTAATAGTTCAATCTCTTCTAACTGTAATTTATATAGTGCAGCTTATATAGTGTAAGCTTTTTTAGCAATCTCTACGTTTGACTTTTGAGATACAGTTTCTGTTTTTTATTCAGTTTTTTATTATGTACTCTATTTAATATCACATTATATTCTATATTAAAGAATGTGTATTACTGTAATTTGCTTATTTCGAGCTCATCCTTAG
>CAJPDP010172370.1:0-11532 GCA_905336975.1 Bombina variegata variegata | reverse complement strand
CCGGCATCAGTGAAAAGGAGATACCCAAATAAAGCAGGCAAACCACAGGAGTATATTACAGAAAGCCTTTATGTAATGACAAAAAGACAAGGGCCTTAACCCATAATCATGACGTTTCGTCTCTCGCAGGAGCCTTTTTCAAATGGAGGCCGTGAAGACATAATGAACACCTCTAGAACCCCAAACTTAAATACCCAAACCTACATTATCTAAAGTGCAAACAGCTGATCATGAGCGGGACCGTGCAGTACTCCCATACAGAGCACCTTACCTCACGCTGGAACGCATCGCGCCGAGTGCCAATACCAATGACAGCGTGATCAGTTACCATAGCACAGGGTAAACAAACATACAACCCGGAACAACGTGCTGAGAGAGAGTGCGCGATCACGGTTGTGATCATACATAAAAAACAAAAATAACTGCTACATAATAACATACAGTAGTGAACAATATGATCAAAATTAATCAAAGTGTGAATATATATACAGCACATCTGATTTAGCATATTACACAATCACAAGTATGCTCTGACTATAGCAGACAAATCTTTACCCCCTGGTATCAATGTGACCGCTGGCAGAGCAAACCTTAAGAAAGCTAATCCCACCCCACTGAGTAAATGGGGAAACTAAACCCCCTTCATATCTCATGGAATTAGTAGAAACTTATATTTAGGCTTTGGAACATAGAATATTCCCACAGTCATTTCATTTCTTGTAGCAGCAGGCATAATCTATAGTAGTATTCAATCCCCTCGGGGAGACATTTTACAGATCAAATATCCATCTGGCCTCCAGATGTAGGAGGGTCTGGACCCTATCTTCACACCACTTGAGGCAAGGTACATTATCTATGAGCATCGTTCTTAAGAATGATACTAAATGGCCAGCAGCCCTAAAGTGCCTGGCAACCGGTTGGTCTGAACGGCCCTTCTCAATTGCCTGTCATATTTCCGTCTTATGATTAGCCAGCCGCTCCCTGAAGGAAGCTACTGTATTGCCAATATAGAAAAGGGAACAGGGGCAAATGATAGTATAGATGACATACACTGATGTGCACGACAGTCAATGTTTGATGTTATATCTCCTGTTGGTTTGTGGGTGATGGAAGCTGCTGCCCATGGCTGTTATATGTAACACAGCTCCCACAACGAAAGCACCCCAGTTTGCCTGTAGGTAGCCACATCTTTTGCTCATAACAATGAGTTGGATCGTTAAGCACTAATAGGTCTCACAGGTTCTTTGCCCTCTTATACACCATCCGTGTTGAAGGGGAATCATAGAATGGGAGACTCGTGTCCTTTGATATAATGATCTGGTTGTTTTTAATCGTAGTGGACACAATTTCTGAGCCAGGTGTGAACGTAGTGACGAAATTCAAACGATTATCCTTAATGCTCTGTTGCTTCCTGATGGTAAGACCCTCCTCGCTCCATTGTTCGGCAGTCTTACACTACTGGGTAATTAGTTCCTGAGGGTATCCACATTGTAAGAACCGCTGTGCCATCTCAGTTAATTGGATCTTCTTGCGGGAATTTTCAATATTGTTGCAGACGACCCGCAGGAACTGCGAGGAGCTGACTCAATTTTTTTGGAAATATGGATGGAAACTATTGTAATGCAGGATTTAATTTTTATCTGTATCTTTCTGATATAGGGTAGTTTGTAGACTATATCTAATTTCTGGGGGGACCTTAAAGATCTCCAAAACAAAAAAAATTGATTTTATGTACATCCCATTCAATTTTAAACCTGATTGTAGAGTCTAGGGTGTTTAGTTGGTTAAACCACTCTAGAAGAGCTTCTGGGGTGTCCTTCCAAATAAGGAAGACATTGTCAATGTACCTACGGTAAAATCTGATGGAGTCCTGCTGTGGAAGGATATTGCACTGCTCATACATTGCCATGTAAATATTGGCCATATTAGACCCCATCGCCGTGCCCAAGGTCTGTAAGAAATAATCATTCTCAATCCTGAAAAAGTTTTTTCCAAGCAGAACTCCATCAGATGAAGCAGGAATTCAATGGGGGGACCTGTGTAGTGTGTATTGTGAATCAGCATTTGTTTAACCATTTCTATACCATGTTGGTGAGGTATAACTGTGTACAGACTCACAACATCCATCGTGACCAGGATGTCAGTATCCTGCCCAGGTTCCAAATTTCTCAACAGATTGATAAGTTTGAATGAGTCCCTTAGATATGACTTGGTGTTCTGAACCACCGGTTGCAAAAAAGAATCAACGTATTCAGCAAGAGGCTGTAGAAGCGACCCCCTGGCAGAGACAATAGGTCTGCCATGGGGTTCTCCAAAGACTTATGAACCTTTGGCAACAGGTATAAAATAGGGTAAATAGGTTTATTTACAGTGAGAAAACCCAATTCATCATAGTCAATAACATTTGCCATATGGGCCAGACTCAGGAACTCATCAATCTGTTTCTTAAAGGTAACTGTGGGGTTAACAGATAATTTACGGTAGGTGATACCATCTAATAGCTGCCTGTGAGCTTCCTGTCTGTACTGAGTGTAGTCGAGTACCACTGTGGCCCCGCCCTTATTGGCCGGCCTAATGACTATATCTCTGTCAGAGGATAATGATTTAATAGCACCCAACCCTTTCAGCTTTGCTCAGGTTGTCCCTACGGTGAGGAATTGCCTTATGTATGTCAGATAGAGTGGAGGTGCAGATTTGGTGAAAAGATTTTGACGTATGGGTATTAATGGGTTCAAAGACACTATTAGCTTTAAAGGGTTTAAACACATAATCCCCCTTATCTCTAAAAAAATATTTGAGTTTGAGTTGTCTTTGAAACCTTCCCATGTCCATATTCAAATCAAACAGATCACACTTGGGTTTTGGAACAAACAACAAACCTTTATTTAGTACAAATTATCAAAAAAATAAGGAACAAAGATAAAGCTTAAATGTTATATTTTGATTTCTCCTCAAGTGCCTTGTCTATAATGCTATATGTATATATGTTATAGGTCACCTTAAGGAGCAGTGCTTAAGCATAAAAATGATTACCACTAAGTAGGCATAACTCACTTGTATGTGAGTATGTCAAAAAAAAGTATGCTTCTGTGCACTGATTTTTTATGGATAGGTCGCAATGTGATACTATCAAAAAATAACAAATAACGTTTATTAGTGTTTATTTAAGAGACAGCTCTTATTGGTATTTTGCTGCCCTCACAAAAATTAAAAACACTTCTCCTGTGGATTAATATGGTTTTATAATAAACTTGTGGTGGTATCAAAAATAAAGAGATCTATAGTTATTCAGTCTTTAATGTATGTATTTATTTGTGTTGTACTTATTTTGAATTTGAATTTTCTAGGCCTCAGTTAGGCTTGTTTAAAAGTGCAACACTATTATTAATCTCTGCTATGTTGCAGAGTAATACCTCTTTATATATTGTTTTAAATTCATCAATAGATCTCTATATCATTCAATTAACTTATGATATACTGGTGACATAAGATATTAATATGTTGGCTAATGTTTGCAGTTCTGTTGAGGGTTATGTTTTACTTGAAAACAGGCTAAAGGTTTTCAGGGAGAGTCATATTTTATATATCGTTATGGTATAAATTGCAATCTCGTTGATGAACACTCAAATTGTTGATGTACTTTAACTGCTAACCATATCTTTCTAACTTTATTATATATTTATACCACTGAAGTCATATTGTAGGTAAAAGTGGCTCTGTGATTAACCACTGCTATATTTAGAGGTAATATCCCTATAAATTGTTTTCCCACGTATATGCTGTGATAATAAATTGCAGTGTGGTATCCTTACTGTGATTATATCTATTATAGAACTGACTCTGCAGTTCGTTAGTGAGTTCACATCAACACATATAAGATATATTCAGAGAAAGTCGTTCATTAAATATTATGACAAAAGAAATTGCAACATAGATGATAGGCTTTTCAGTTGCTTCTATTTCGTTAGTTCCTCAGCCGTAAATCTTAGATGTTAACTATGTTAATCATTGTGGTGTAATGTAGTTCAATTATATCCTTGTATTACAAGCGTCGTTTTATCTCTTTTGTTGTGACACCTTAAGATTAAAACATATTACCTCACTGAGGTTAAACTAATTCTCCGTTAGCTACCAACAGTACTGTTACAACTAGTAAGTTTGTTAATAATGTTGCTATTATCAGATATTTAGCCAGAAACTCTGGCGTGACTGCCACAAAGTAGTTACTATATTCCAATATTAACCACAATTATTGTTAGTTTATTATCGATTAGATATTCATATTATACAGAGGAGAGCAATTTAAAACTAGAAAACCCCTGACGCAGCGTTTCCCTTACGCTTCCTCAGAGGGGGTTGTTTCTTAAAGGTAACTGTGGGGTTAACAGATCATTTATGGCAGGTGATACCATCTAATAGCTGCCTGTGAGCTTCTTGTCTGTACTGAGTGTAGTTGAGGACCACTGTGGCCCCGCCCTTATCGGCCGGCCTAATGACTATATCTCTGTCAGAGGATAAGGATTTAATAGCACCCCTTTCAGCTTTGCTCAGGTTGTCCCTACGGTGAGGAATTACCTTATGTATGTCAGATAGAGTGGAGGTGCAGATTTGGTGAAAAGTTTTTATTGATGTATGGGTATTAATGGGTTCAAAGACACTATTAGCTTTAAAGGGTTTAGACACATAATCCCCCTTATCTCTAAAAAAAATCTTTGAGTTTGAGTTGTCTTTGAAACCTACCCATGTCCACATTTAAATCAAACAGATCACACTTGGGTTTTGGAACAAACAACAAACCTTTATTTAGTACACTCCTCATCATCAGTTAAAATTTGTGAGCTGATATTATATATTATTGTTTGTTCTTCTTTTGGGCGATCTTTCTATTTATGCCCCCCCCCCCTCCTGAAGTGTCTATATTCAGACCCTGAGGTAAAGGGGACTTCTGTGCCGATCTTGTGCTTACACCTGTTTGAGTCTGTGGTTGTGTTGTTGTGTATGCATCAACATACGAAGAGTCACCTCCACTGCTGTCAACAGTAGTAAAATTTACCCTTCTGTTTTTATTAAAGGGTCTTCTACAACCATATGTAGGGGTATTATCCTTCCCCTGTCTGTAGAGAAAGTGTAGCCGCAGTTAAGGCGTCCTCGGCGTGAACCGGAAATAGATTCCTCAGAGGAGAGAGGACGCTGAAGGACCCCAGGTAACTCACGGAGTGCCGTAGCCAAAACCGGTGGATGAGACCGGGAGAAATGGCAGCAAAAAAGTGGAGATGGCAGGCACTATCTTTTCCTGTATAACCACCTATATACCTTTTTCTCTCTATAATCATTCTCTACTGTCGCAAACGTTTTGTTCTTAAAGGTCAGCAGATACTGTTTATATTTGTCAATTTGTGTCTTTAATTTGGATAGCCAGTCAATCCCAGCGTCAGCTGTAAGAACACTTATAAGTGTGTCTTTAACTGTAGAGATCTCTTGTTTCACTGTTGTCTTAAGCCTAAATACTTCTTCAATTACAAGGAGCATAAGGTCATGTGAGCACTTGCTCAGGATCCCACACCACCTCCAACAGAACTCAATGTTGGTGCGTCCCAATGTTGGTATGTTTTTAACCCTAAACCCCCTAGGTATGAATTTGAGTTTATGATATTTGGAAAGATAAACTGCATGTAGATATAAATCTATTTCTTTTTTCTCAAGGTGTAGTAATTTATGAAAGATGTTAGTTGGAGTCTCACCTCGAGTCTCCTGCAACTCCTGCAGGTTGGCATCACACCGGATGCGAGCCGCATCCTCCTCTGTAAATGCAAAGTCCTCTTCGTTGCCAAAGGGATCATCCAGCATTACCTCTTGCGTGTTGGTAGATGTTTCCATATTCCTTGTGGATATGATGATGATACACTGTACTGTACCATTCACACACAACTGTACATAAGTAAGAGTCCTGAGCGGTGCTCCAATATACTGTACCCCTTCCAGGGGGATAAAATAGTAAGATAGCAACTTCATGCTATTTGGGTGCTCATTTCAAATAAAGGTATTCAAGAGAGCAGGGGAAACGGCACACAACAACGGTACTAAATAAAGGTTTGTCATTTGTTCTAAACCCAAGTGTGATCTGTTTGATTTGAATGTGGACATGGGTAGGTTTCAAAGACAACTCAAACTCAAAGGTTTTTTTTAGAGATAAGGGGGATTATGTGTCTAAACCCTTTAAAGCTACTAGTGACATTGAACCCACAAATACCCATACGTCAATAAAAACTTTTCACTGAATCTGCACCTCCACTCTATTTGACATACATAAGGCAATTTCTCATTGTAGGGACAACCTGAGCAAAGCTGAAAGGGGTGCTATTAAATCATTATCCTCTGATAATAAAAATAAAATACAGTTTTTTTTATCAGAAAACCTGTGAAATCGTTGTTTGCATTGGGAGAGAGCCGGTTATTTGCAATATATACTGTGAGTATATACACACCTTATAAGGTGCCTATATATGATATTTCAGCACAATCCTTCTACTCCGAAATAGGAATACACCTCAGCACTCCTACAGATGACAACTGAGGAGGGATAAGAAGTATACAGTGATTAACAAAGTGAACCTGCGCCTCCATCTAGGTAAAATCTGATGGAGTTCTGCTTGGAAAAAACTTTTTCATATTTGAGAATGATTATTTCTTACAGACCTTGGGCACGGTGATGGGGTCTTACATGGCAATGTATTAGCAGTGCAATATCTTTCCACAGCAGGACTCCATCAGATTTTACCGTAGGTACATTGACGATGTCTTCCTTATTTGGAAGGACACTCCAGAAGCTCTTCTAGAGTGGTTTAACCAACTAAACACCCTAGACTCTGGGGATTCCGGTAGGCGGCGTTCCAAGATGGCCACGGTTTCATGAGGCTCTGTGCAGATTGAAGCAAAAAGTGGCTATATACTTCGCCATCCTCACATCCCTTGGCAATCCTTGTGCCCGGGAACTCTCTTGGATCAAGGCACACCATCCCTTGGCCACCGAACAAGTCAGGACTGAAAGGGCCTTTGGGCGTTGTGGCGGGTTTCCACTGCCACGCTGTATATAGTTCTTCATAAACTCAGCCATTTATCTATCCCTCCTCCTGATCTTAAGCAATGGAAATGTCCAGCACTAAAGAATCAGACACCGGCACCCGCATCCTAATGGAATTAAGGGCTATATTCCTGCCTAGGTTAAACCGGCTCCTAACATCCTGCACGGAGCTGTGTGCAATAGCAAAGATAGAGGAAAAACCTCTCCGACTGAAGAAGGCCGTTTCCAGTAGTCAGGTCCCTGCCTTACAAAACTTAGTCAGTAATACTAACTTCTACACAAGGGAACCAGACCGCAGCCTCATGATTCCAGCTCCCTCACAGGGAAAACCAGCGTTAGCGGCATCAGACACCGGAGCAATTTATTCCTCCTACCTGAACTTTGAGTCTGTCACAGATTTACTTCTGAAGCCGAAGAAAGGCTTACCGGGACCTCCAACGCTCCTACAGGCACATGTTCCAGCTCCGAACACAAATCTGAGACCGAGGTCGGTAAAGAGAGCTGCCTACAGCACATTCTACTCTACAAGAGCAGCAGAGGTATCCTACAGCTTGCTTTCAACGCGCCTCAGTGCATATGGGGATAGATGCGATCACTGTGCACGCAGTCTTGACAGCACCCCTGCACAACTGGACACCAATCCGGAGACTGCCATGATTGCTAACATAGCAATGGAACACGCACAGAAGATACGACGAGACAACGACATGGAAAAAACATCTTGTTATTGCTCCTATAAGTCTCGCTACTGGTGGCAGCAGTTTAGGGCTCGATTAAATACCGGTGTTGGCTGAATTGTAATCCCGATCCTGCACTCATACCATGGTTTACCAGTTCCTGGCCTCCTTTTATCCTGAGATCTACCTATGTCGCTGCTCAATTTTGATGACTCTCTGTAAATGCTAACACCGTTATCCACCCTTTTGCCCCAAATGACACCTCTTCAGTTTTTTTTTTCTAGACTTTAATATTGAACAGTATATTTGATTTGCTAGGCACAGGGATAATGCTTATCTGTGTTTTGGCGGATGGCAGTGTAGTCATTGTGCTTTTATTAGACGCATCTCTTGCACTGCCTCTGCCAACTTAAACTGTTGTCCCATTACTTATTTGTACTTGTCTCATCGTTTTGCAGGATGTGTGAGTGCACATACTCCGCGCATATTTCTTGTAAATGATTAGGTAACCGCATACATTTTTCTATCAGGGTAGTCAAGCATGCATTATTGGGCAATGTAACATGGCAATTATTGGGGTGCCCCTTCTATTAATGCCCTTATTCTTCACCCTCCGCCTGTTAGATTGCTGGTGGGTTGCCTATATCTCTCAATACATACGCCTCTGCTTTCTCTTAGTATACACCAGCACTTGTTTATCATTTAGCTGGGATATTTAACTGCTAGTAGGAGAGGGCTTGTGATATGTTCTAACTTGGGGCCATGAAACACAGGGAAACTGCCCAGAGTTTGTTCTTGCATTAATACTACATGTATGTCTTAGATCATAGTTTCACTTTACCAGGACGTAGAGACCGTATTGTATGGACAATATTAGGTAAGATGGGCAATGTTTGTTTTTAAATTTTTAGCTTAGTGTAGTTCAGTTTTATTTTAATTTCTAATTTAGCTAGGTAGGGGCTTCGTATGGTAGCTCTGTTAAATATGGGGGCGGGTAGTTAGTGAATTCGACTGAGGAAATAAAAACACCATATAGTTTGCGAAATTTGCAGCTTACTGTGGAAAGTTTGTGAACCTTAACAGCCATTTCCCATCTATATTTATTAATATAATTTTCCTGTGTGACACAGAACTGTACACTTTCTTATAACTTTCCAGTGCACTAGACCCGCCATTTTGAGCACATAGTACGACATAATGCCTACTCAGTTTCTCCCACTCTCACAAATCTCCAACACCTCTGTATAAAATTGAATATGCGAAAGTAACGCAGATAACATTCCTGACATAATGCATTTAGCCCCGATGAGTTGAGTCGAGTTTAGTTTAGTTTAGCTTAGCTTAATTTACTTTATTAGTTTAGTTTTAGTTTTAGTTATAATTATAACAAAAAACCCCAATGGTGAGTACACCAGCCACATTTCGCAACCATTATAACCACTGGTAAAAGACATGAGTTTTGGCGATGCAACTATATGATCAATTATTTGGAATTTTCTTACTTATAATTACTCTATGTCGTGCTATGGTAATCTATCTTAACCACCCTGCGAGGTGGAATGATGCATGCGTGTTCTAAATGTACTCACTGTTGGAAATAAATAAAATTTTAAAAAAAAAACACCCTAGACTCTACAATCAGGTTTAAAATTGAATGGGATGTACATAAAATCATTTTTTTTTGTTTTGGAGATCTTTAAGGTCCCCCCAGAAATTAGATATAGTCTACAAACTACCCTATATCAGAAAGATACAGATAAAAATTAAATTCTGCATTACAATAGTTTCCATCCATATTTCCAAAAAAATGGAGTCAGCTCCTCGTAGCTCCTGCGGGTCGTCTGCAACAATACTGAAGATTCCTGCAAGAAGATCTAATTAACTGAGATGGTACAGCAGTTCTTACAACGTGGATACCCTCAGGAACTGATTGCCCAGCAGTGTAAGACTGCCGAACAATGGACCCAGGAGGGTCTTACCATCAGGAAGCAACAGAGCATTAAGGATAATCATTTGAATTTCATCACTACGTTCACACCTGGCTCAGAAATTGTGTCCACTATGATTAAAAAACAACCGGATCATTATATCAAAGGACACGAGTCTCCCATTCTATGATTCCCCTCCACCACGGATGGTGTATAAGAGGGTGAAGAACCTGTGAGACCTATTAGTGCTTAACGATCTAGCTCCCTGTTATGAGCAAAAGATGTGTCTACCTAAAGGTAAACTGGGGTGCTTTCGTTGTGGGAGCTGTGTTACGTGTAACAGCCACCGGCAGCAGCTTCCATCGCCCACATACCAACAGGAGATATAACATCAAACATAGACTGTCGTGCACATCAGAGTATGTCGTCTATGCTATCATTTGCCCCTGTTCCCTTTTCTATATTGGCAAGAAGGTAACTTTCTTCAGGGAGCGGTTGGCTAATCACAAATTGGCAATACAACAAGCGATTGAGAAGGGCTGCCCAGACCAACCGGTTGCCAGGCAATTTAGAGCTGCTGGCCATTCAGTATCATCCTTAAGAACGATGCTCATAGATCATGTACCTCGCCTCAAGTGGGGTGGAGATAAGGCCCAGGCCCTCCTACGTCTGGATGCCAGATGGATTTTTGATCTGAACATTGTCTCCCCGAGGGGATTGAATACTAATATAGATTATGTCTGCTACTACAACAAATGAAAGGACTGCAGAAATCTTCTATGTTCCAAAGCTTAAATCTAAGTTTCTACCAATTCCATGAGATATGAAGGGGGTTTAGTTTCCCTTTACCCAGTGGGGTGGGATTAGCTCTCTTAAGGTTTGCTCTGCCAGCAGTCACATTGATACCAGGGGGTATAAATTGGTCCGCTATAGTCAGAGCGTACTTTTGATTGTGTAATATGCTAAATCAGATGTGCTGTATATATATATATATATATTCACACTTTGATAAATTTTGATCATATTATTCACTACTGTATGTTATTATGTAGTAGTTATTTTTGCTTTTTATGTATGATCACGACCGTGATCACGCACTGTCTCTCAGCAAGTTGTTCTGGGTTGTATGTTTGTATACCCTGTGCTATGGTAACCGATCACACTGTCCTTGGTATTGGCCGGTGCAGACTGATGATGTCAGCACTTGGCTCAATGCGTTCCAGCGTGAGGTAAGGTGCTCTGTATGGTGCTCTGTATGGGAGTACTGCACGGTCCCACTCATGATCAGCTGTTTGCACTTCAGATAATGTAGATTTAGGTATTTAAGTTTGGGGTTCTAGAGGTGTTCACTATGTCTTTACGGCCTCCATTTGAAAAAGGACAAAAAGGCCCTTGTCTTTTTGTCATTACATAAAGGCTTTTTGTAATATACTTCTGTGGATTGACTGCGTCATTTAGTTATCCCCTTTTTGCTGATGCCAGGCGTGGGGATTACTTATTGTCTGGCTACTTGGTTTCTAGCAGAGCACCAGGTGGATGTAACCATTGGTGTGTGCTGTTTCCCCCTCATCTAAGCACCAGTGTGCTTAGAGGAATATGGCTACACGTCACTGACGAGGCCCAATGAAGGCCAAAACGATCGTCTGGGGTTGCTGTGTTTTACTCTGTGAAAAGCATTACTGGGCTAAAAAGCTGCATCCAGGTGGTAATCGCCATAGAACAGGCTAACAATGGTATTGAGCTGGTTGTTCGTTCCTGTAAGTGCACTTCTCTCTATATGCTTCCTTTCCAGAAGAGTTGTGTTTAGCCCAAATATAATTTTTTCAAGTCCTTCTACATAATAAAA
>CAJPDP010172179.1:1272-13409 GCA_905336975.1 Bombina variegata variegata | reverse complement strand
AAGAAATTAGCGTATGAATCTCCTAGGTTTAGCTTTCACATAAGAATACCTAGAGAACCATGCAAAGTTGGTGATAAAAGTGAATTGGAAAGTTGTTTAAAATGACATACCCTGAAGATGCTAAGGGGTGGAGCACAAGCGTAAGGTCACGCAAACGCTTGCCTCTGATTCCAGTGAGCTATTGGCAGGAAACCCTGTGCTGAATACCCTAGACCTTGGGTGGCTCAATTAGCAATTCCCTTCTGCTACCGGCATCCTAGCAATGCAAACTCCAACGCATTGAGCTGCAAGCAGCAGCAAAACAATGGACTGAACGCTGATTTTGTTTTACATCAAGAACCCTGGGACAGAGGTATTACAAACAAATCACTCGTTCCAGCATAAGCCATGTTTTCATCCTCCTCTTTAAGTGCTGCGGGAGAGGGTTCACCAAAATTATTGAATACTCGGCAGGCTACAAACATAAGCCAGATGTCTCAAGTATAATGATAACGGCTTACTGGAGGCTCCTGCTTGGCTCTCTCATCGCCAGTCCTGCACTGAGGACTCTTGGTGTCGACAGTGAGTGACGCGCTGGTCCGGAACTACTTTGCCATAGAGACGGCACGCTGTGCCTGGAAAGTGGAAGGCTCTGACTCCCCAATAGCGGATGCGGCAAGGAAGAGGAATACGTGATTCGCCTGGAGTGGCTCCAGTGGGGTGTAATCTCAGACGTCCCTCTCTGGCTCTACATTCGGTGGAGTTTGGCTGCAGGTTTCTACACCTAAAGGCTCCCTCCCACCGGTGCTGCGTGAGGGAGCCTTAGGCGACAGACCGAGTGGGATTCCCTGACGATCCAAGCAGCTTTGGCAAGTCTGGTTTTGGCGTTCCCACGGACCGGGTCAGGTACTCTGGGTAGCAACCTTACTGGGCCCTAACTGGAACTGGCATAGGGCTGGACCAGGACTTCGTTGGGCTTGTTTAATGAAAAAATAAGGGGCAGTGAAAGAGTAAAAGAAGCAGAACTGAGGTGCTGTTATAGACTTAATTACTCTGGCCCGGGGGTATTACAGAAAGAAGCCCCATTCAAAGTCAAAGGTTCCCTTTTTTTTGTACGGGAATGATATATAAATATAAACTAAAAGGTTATACTGGTTGAAGATATGACAATGTGATATAACTATGCTGTATAGTAGACCATATAAGTATATATTGCCTCTAAGAGTATAACTTTCTCCTCCTAAGAGTTTATAAAACTGTGCTCTCAATATCTAGAGAAACTAAATATTTAAGTAATATTGGGAGGTTTATATAGAAGAATATTACGTTGAAAGGGGGCTCTAAAAACTTTAAAGTTTAAAAGTTCAAACTCTAGTATTTTGGTAATCCGACCTGCATTATTTAAGAAGGTGATGATGATTTAATATATAGAGTTGTATTTTCTAAACAGCCATAGAATCCAATTGTTTAGAATTCATCTAGGTCACACCCTGAAACACTGCTTTAATGATAATATACCTGTTTATTCAGGATGGAATGGTAAAGGTTCTCAAAGTGTGTAATATGTAAAAACTTAATAGAGACTATATGGTACCTAGATAGATATATTTAGGGAGTGAGCAGAATTAATAATCCCAATAGTCTGTGACATTAAGTGCTTAAGAAACAAGCGTGGTTCACTTAGAAGACCACACTATCTAAGATTGTTGTGTAGTAAGGGGAGAAGAGGTTACTCCATGGTGTACTATTTAAATTGAGATTAACTAAATATACTTTGTGGGGTAATATCTAAAAGTTGAGAAGATAAATAAAAATATTTTATTTAGGGGGTGCAGAGGTAACAATATAGACAATTGTGCTTTTGATAGTTGGAAAAACTAAAAGTGAAATAACTAGCAGAGATTCACATAGAAGATCACTTTAACGCAACATTCCTGTCTAACCGAATCTGAAAAAAGAGGTCTACAATCTATTTAAGAAGGATAACTGGGCTTTGTTTTTAGTGCCTAACCTTACTATTTTTTATTATCATATATTCTTAGTCTAAGTGTAGTCTTAAGGCTTAATACTCTAAACTGTGCCTCTAAAAGTACTTGAAAAAAAAGGGCCATAGCTTTTTATATCATCTAAGGGCAAGGTCTGGTAATCTGAGGACAAGAAAAAGGATTCTGTATCATTGATAGATTGTGATTCTAAATGCTTTGAAACAGCTAAGACCTTCCTAAAAGATTATAATTGTGAAATATAGTCGTCTAATAAAAAGAGAAAACAGAGGGTCTATACTAATATTTAAAGGGTGAGCATATAAAAATTTATTTTGGTACAGTGGATAAGTAAGGGTGCATTTTTTAGTCTAAAAAAAAATGACAATGAATAACTGAGGTTTCATTAAAACTGAAAGTGGCGATCTATTAGATTGGATAGCTAGACTCTGGCAATTTTTTTTTTTTTTTTGCACTTTTCACTTTGCACCTTTCACTGTATTTTCTGCCCTGGGGGTTTCTTACCCCCCTATTCCCCTCACCCCCTTCCCCTGCCATTATCACTTATCCCAAGGAGGGGTTAATTTTTCTTCTCCCTCCTCTTATCACTTTGTCCTGGTGAGGACCTTCTATTCTTAGACACTATACACTTTTTCTTATCAAATTACGATCACATGGATACATTTTTCACTGCACAAGCCGGAGCTTCCCCTCCAATCATGGCAGCAAGACACAGAGAGAAAAAAAATAAGAACACTCAAGAAAAGCCAACAGATATAAACCCTAATAGTTCTAATACTTCACAAACTAGCGATGCTCTAGACACACAATTATTAGTGGCAAGGATAACTGATGCCTTGTCCCCCAAGTTCGAAATACTCAGAAACGAGATTAAACAAGATATTAACTCTTTAACTACTGAAATTCGACAGTTTTCTAAAAGAATAACTGAAGCGGAACAAAGAATATCTGATGTAGAAGTTATCATTGATGTAGAAGATATCATAGGGAATCACAATATAAAATTAGACGATATAAATTCTAAACTCCTAACAACTCAAAATAAACTAGAAGATCTAGAAAATCGTGCTAGGAGGAACAATATCAGGGTAATTGGAGTTCCTGAAGAAAAACAATATGAAGACAAACATATTGTTAACAGTCACAATCCCACATCTGTTACAGATGCCACAAACCCTTCCGCAATTGGTAATAGAGAGAATTCATAGGCTAGGCTGGCAAAGTCAGGAGAAGAGAAAAACTAGACCCAGACCAATTATAGCCAAAATTCTAAATTATCAAGACAAACTTACTGTGCTACAGTATTATAAAAAAAACAACCTATCTTTTTAGGTAGCTCTAAAATAATGTTGTTTCAGGATTTTTCTGCTGAAACGGCGGCAAAGAGGAGAGAGCTATCTCCTATATGTACCAAACTGATTAATCAGGGACACCAGGCCACTATTTTATACCCAGCTAAATTGAAGATAACATTTGACAATAATGTATATTTCTTTGAGTCAGCCAGAGAAGCCGAAAAGTTTATAGCACAGACGATACCTACAAGTTTAGATGTGACATAGTGAGAACGATCATAAACCTAAAATTACATTTTAGGATGAGCTTATTCTTGGTTATATTCTCTGGTATAAAAAAATCAGTCCATACACAGGGATGGTGCTTTGGCCATGGAAGGCTTGGGCACCGAGGCACAGGGAAGGGGTTTGGGCAAGCGGGTATTGATTTTGATAACTCTCTATTTATAATAAATGTACAGAGTGAGGAGGGAGAGCGGGAGGGGAAGGGGCGGGTCATCTTACAGGGCTGGTCCCTGATCGACCGCAGCTTTTCACAACTTTTTGGGGGTAGTGGGGGCTCCCCTTTTTTTAATTTTATTTTTTTTATTTATTTTTATCTCCCCTATATCTAAAGGATGGAAGTAGAGAAGATCTGTAAATTGGTCTCATGGAACATAGGGGGGCTGACATCGCCTATCAAATGAAAAACAATACAAACCCAACTTAGAAAGATGAATACAGATATTGCATTCCTATAAGAAACCCATTTAAATTTAGACGAAGTAACCAAACTTAAAAACTCATGGGTCCAAGAAGTAATTGCTTCGCCAGCAGTAGGAAGGAAGGGAGGAGTAGCAATTATATTGGGGAAAAAAACAAGAGCTAAAATAGTGTCTTGTGAAACGGATCCAGGCGGGAGATTTTTAATATTAAAAATTAAAAATAATAAGACTCTATATACATTATGTAATATATATGCGCCAAATATTATTAATAACGACTTCTGTAAAATTCTTCAAACTAATATACTTTCTAGCAAGGAAGGATATATAATAATAGGAGGAGATTTTAATATGGCTCCACAACATATTTTAGATATACTAAGGCAAGATGCTTCATTCATAAAAACAAAAAAAGATAATTTAGAAGCTAAATTTTTTTCTAATTTAAAGGTCAAAGACATTTGGAGATCGCAAAATCCAGATAGTAAAAAATATACTTGCCTTTCCAAGGCACATAATACTCTCTCGTGAATAGATCTCTTTCTAATTGCTGAAAAATTATATAAATTTAAATTAGAATCGGATATTTTACCGATTACAATTTCAGATCATGCCCAGATAACTTTTGAGATATCCCCAGTGGACCTAAAAAAGAATAATCTTCGGTTCCATTTTCCTCAATATCTAGTTACAGACATAGAATTTAAAACTTGGCTTTGCCATAAATTTGAGGAATATACTCAACTATATGGAGAATATCTTAATCGACCGATAGTGTTCTGGGAAGCGGCAAAAGCTGTAATGAGGGGGGAGATTCTCTCATTTAATATTAATAGAACTAGAAATTATAAAAAAAAGAGGAAGAAATTTCGAAAACATTATCAAATGCTTATAATACTTACATATTAAACAAAACATCTGAAATTTGGAATACATATACTCAGGCTAAGAAGGAAAGGGACATTTTTCTTATTCATAAATCCACACAAAGAGAGCTGAAATTACAATCACAATTATATAAGTATGGAAATAAAGCAGGCAAACTTCTGGCTAACTTAGTTAAGCAAGAATCAGCCCCGATTGAAGCTATACAGAAAGATGATAAACTATTTACAAACCCAGAAGAGATTTTAGATATCCTGGGGGAGTATTATCAAACTCTTTATGCTCGTAGATCATCTAATAGTAATGAATGTATAGATTTCTGGAAAAAAAATCTGTGCCCCAAGATAACAGAAGAAATGAATGTAACATTGAATTCCCATTTACTGAGGAAGAGGTGATAAAGGTATAAAAGAGATGCCAATTAATAAGGCTGCAGGACCGGATGCTTTGCCAAGTGAATTTTATAAAATTTTATCATCATCTGTTGCTCCATATCTAACTAGGTTATTTAATGACATATATATATTGAAGGTAATCTTGCCTCCCCCAACTTTGCTGCATTCTTTACTACATTTATTCTAAAAAATGAAAAAGACCCAGCCCAGAAAGAGTCTTATAGACCAATAGCTCTGCTTAATTCAGATTATAAATTGATTACTTCAATTTTGGCACGCAGATTACAAACTTTCCTCCCGTCTTTAATACATGAAAATCAATCTGGATTCCTAACGCACAGGAACTCTTAAAAAATCTGGGAATTATTTCTGACCATTGATTACTTTAAAACGGAAAGAAAAGAGATACAGATGGGAGGACAAGAAGATCTAGATATGGCAGTAATAGCAATCGACGCCGAAAAAGCGTTCGATTCCGTGCATCATGATCATATTCTATATTCTTTATCCCAATTTGGGTTTAAAGGCCAGTTTTCTAAATTTATTGAGAATCTATACAATAAAGCTTATATGAGACTAATAGTTAATAGTAAACTTACAACAGATATAAAGATAGCTAGGGGTACAAGGCAGGGATGTCCTCTCTCCCCCTTGCTTTTCAATATTGCAATCGAACCCCTTGTAATTTTAATTAGACAAAATATAGAAGGTATCAAAATTGGGAAAAAGGAGCTCAAGATAGCTCTATATGCCGACGATATTCTAATCTATATGAGAAATACCCGAACAAATATACCAAAGTTGCTGCAAAATATTAATCAATTTAGCTCTTTCTCAGGTTATAGAATGAATACTAATAAATCTGAATTATTCTGGATAAAACAAACTAAACAATCTATGGAAAATGTACCTTTTAAAATGTTTAAGGAGTAATTTAAATATTTAGGCATCACAATTTCGTTGAACTCAGAACTATGGTACAGTCTTAACATACTGCCGATAATGAATTTAATAATAGAAACAATGAAAAATTGGCAGAATCTCCCTCTCTCATTATCAGGCCGTATTGCAATTTATAAGATGGTATTGTTCCCGAAAATTCTTTATGTTTGTCAAAATATTCCGATATTTTTTAAAGGGAAAGATGTCAAAATATTAAATACGGCTCTGAGGAAATGTATTTGGCAAGGCCAAAAACCCAGAATATCACTAGCGAAGCTCTGTCTACCCAAGAAATTTGGGGGCTGTGCCCAGCCAGATATTAAATTATATAACTTGGCATTTTTAGCCCGTATAGTAATGGATTGGATATGTGCAAAGGATTATGTAACTGATAATGAGTTAGAAAACAATATAACTTTTCCATATCTCACCACGGCAAATAATACATTTAAAAAGTGACGAAATTCCACCGGAAATAAAAAAACTCAAAACTATATTTAATTAAAGCTTGGTCTATGATATGTAGTATATTAGAAATAGATGGAAGAGTGTCTAAATATCTGCCATTGAAAGGAAATCCCCAATTTCAAGCAGGCCTGCAAACATCACTTTTTCAAAAGTGACAAGTCTCAGGACTAGAAAAGGTGATCCAATTATTGGATTTACCAGAGCAAACGATTAAAACATTTTTGGATCTCAGAAGAGACTTTGCACTTCCTCAGAAAGATTTCTACGCTTATCTGCAGGTAAGACACTATATCTGGAAATTAATAAATAACTCTGGCTGGAATTGGTCCTTGGGACCTCTAGATAATTGGTTAACGTTAGTGAAAAATGGCCAGATGTCAATCTATCCTTGCTATCAGAAACTGAATGCATGTCAAGGTCCCAATAATATAACGAAAATATAATCTAAATGGGAGTCAGTTTTAGATTCAGTTCTAGTGGAGGACGAGATTATACAAGCATCTATTCTAGAAGTCAGTTACACAACCCTCTCAGCTACATGGAGATAATCTCACTTTAAACTCCTTCATATGTCATATTATAAGCCCGATAAGGGGCATAAATGGGGGAACCCCCACTTTAATAAATGCCCAAAATGTTCAAAAAACGTGGATAATCTCAAGCATATGTTGTGGGATTGTCCAAAGATTAGACTGGTTTGGAATAAATTAGAATATTGGTTGCTTAGAAAGATGGAAGTCTCTCACCTGGCTCTCTCTTATGCATAGATAATATTTTTTAGAGTAGGAGAAAGAATGCCCCCCAATAAAAAAAAAAAAATGTAAATTGTGCTATTTTAGCAACCAGATATTTAATTTTTAAAAAATGGAAGGAATCCTCAACACCTTCTTTATCAGAAATTAGAAATTGCATGAAAAAACAATGCATATTGGAACAACATAATACAAAATTACATGATAACCGAGATGTTTGCAATTTCTTTCAAAAATGGTCATCGTTCATAAAAATTCTCCCCAAAAAAGAAATAGATTACTTAATCTATCCATTCAGAAATTTAGAAATAGTGGCATTAGGAATTTGGTAATAGTAATGTATTATCTAAAGTAATCCTGTAAAAATCCTGTAAAGGAAGGAGAAATCTTTTTTTTTTTTTCCCTTACCCCCCCCCCCCCACTCTCTCATTTGCTCTCATATATTGCTTATGAAGGGAGTTCAAAGATATTTAATTTGTATGTCCCCCATTGCTCTAGAAAATTGAAAGGGAAAATCCAATAAAGTAACAAGGAAAAATTGGGAACTTTTTCTGGTTGTTGATCTAATGTTGCAAAAAAGGAACTGTAAAATATCACATAATGATTATTTGTCTCTTTTTTTATTTATTCTTTTATGCCCCATGAGACGAAAAGTGACTAGGTATGAGAATGTACTAGTTTTTTTGGGTTTTTTTTTTTCTTCTTTTTGTGTTTACTTGGTTTATTCCTTGATTTATTGGTTATAAAAAGGTCTCATGAGGCATGATGTAAACTAGTAAGAGATGATTTGGTTGTTACAATATTGGTGATTAAATAAAAACAAATAATAAAAAAAAATGACATACCCTATCTGAATCATGAAAGTTTATTTTGGACTAGACTGTTTAATATAAACTTTTTTTCAAAACACATGTATTTGCAAATGTGCATCTAATACAAGTTGTTGCTGTTCCAGTTATAGCTTTTAATGTGCAAGGAACATATATTACATTGTGAATTACTTAAAATGGATAGAAAGGTGAAAACTGAAATGTGCCTGGCTGCATTACAGTTTTAAATATAAGCATTTCTGTAATATACTTCCCTTGCAGCAGTATTCAAACAGTACACCTTCACACCTTGTATTCAAACAGCTCACCTTCACACCTTGTATTCAAACAGCACACCTTCACACCTTGTATTCAAACAGTACACCTTCACACCTTGTATTCAAACAACACACCTTCACACCTTGTATTCAAACAGCACACCTTGTATTCAAACAGCACACCTTCACACCTTGTATTCAAACAGCACACCTTCTCTGAAAGTCAGCAGTAGGGATGGGCGAATGTGCTGAAAGTGTAATTGGTTTGGTACAACAAATAGTCTTGTTGACATTCGTTTTGGACAATTTAATGTTGATAAGAACGAAAATCAAAGTTCGGTAATCGAATGTTATTTCTGGTTTTTGAATGTTACTTTCATTTTCAAATGTTTATAATTAAATCAAATATCAACATTTGAAATTTCGAATGTAACATTCGATTTAACAAGTACTATTCAGAAGCTCATTAGTTCATGTGATAAGAAATGTAGTAAACTGATAAATAATAGAAGCAAATATATCAATTGGAATGTTCCTATTTCAAATATTTTATAATTTGAATATAACATTTAAACAGAGAATTAGAAATACTAATACAAATATATAGATTAAAAAAATTCGAATTTGAACATTTCATAATTCAAATTGAAATACTAAAACAATTAGAATAAAATATTACATCTAAAGAAAGCATTAGAAATACCATTATTTTAAACAAATGTTAGAATGTTGTACAAACATTTGAAATTCGAAAACAAAAGAATGAGTAAAATTTGTTTCATTTTTTGAATGTTGCAAAACATTTGCCCATCCCTAGTCAGCAGCGGTTTTTATTACACAAATTAAGGGCTAGATTATTAGTGTAGTGCTATTTATTGCTCCCGCTCATGGGTTAAATCTGTCAGAAGTAAGCTTTTTGCATGCGTCACGCAAAATGCTGAATATTGCTACTGCGTTAATGTATTCCTCCATATACTTTAATGGAGTGGGGAAAGTTGGAAAAAAAAACCTATTTGCGTCCAAACCCAATCGAGTTTAACCAAAGTGCGCTAATCTGACATGACATATGTATGTATGTGTTAATATGCGTGTACATGCCTGTAAATACATATATACACATATAAATACATATGTACACAAATATATACATACATACATATATTAGACATGCATATGTATGTACCTCTATGTTAAATCCCTTTGCAGCCTTTTTTTCTAACATTTGAGACCTCATATCTTTGAGCCCTTATAACTTTTTATTGCAATTTTTAAGTCATTTTTTATTACATAGTGTTATTATGAGTGTAACTGTACTTTTAAATGTAATTTTTATGTGTTTTGTGCAACTTTTTTATTTTTCTTAGCAGTTAATCAGAGCTCTGAAGTTGCGCTATCCCGATGCTCGTTAAATTCAAATGTGCTCAAGTAAACTTTTTTATTTTCAAATCTGAAGCACATAAAGACATGAGAAAAAAAAACCTTATTGCGTGGTCGCAACTATTAGCACACCACCCATAATATAACCACAAGTCTTCACAGACACAATCTTTACACCACCAGCTCTCTGAGCCTGAATACTGATAAAAGACCCTGACAGCATATGTGTGTATGCCTATGAAAAACCATAATAACTTTTACTAGAAGCATGTTTGAAAAATAACTTCTATTTAAAGCTTAAATGCACCCGAACACATTTCAGTTTTGACGTTTTCTGTTTTTTTAATTTCTTTCATCACAGACAAGAAGTGTTTTAAAGGGGGTGCACAGTGCATATATATATTTGCTCCAGGTAAGTAAAAGGTATTAATGTGAAGGATTTTAGTAGATTTGTTTTTTTCTAATACATTTGAAAACTAAAATCCATTCAAGTTCATTTCACTTTCATGTTTAATGTTCAAGTAAGTAACCAACAAAACTAGAAAAGTCCTTACTGTAAACCATTCATAACATCCCCCTTATATAATTAATAAGTAGGATTTGAGTCTCATGACATATTTTAATTACCGGGATCCTGTTCTTATGTATTAACAACAAAGGATATGAAGCACTTTGATTTAAATAGTCAACCTCTTTTGTTTGCTCAATAACAATTCGAACATTTGGCTTTCATCCTCTATTATATTGTGTTCAAAGAATTCTCACTCCTGTAGGTCACACAAACAAATATTATAGTTGTGTTGGACCTTAGTTTTACATAGAAGGTCAACACGTTTTTTTTATTTTTATCATTATTATTATTATTTTTTTTTTTTTTAACATGTCTTAAGAATTTAGTTGACTCCTGGTAAAACAGTCTTTGGACATTGAAACCATGAACCATAATCAGTCTATATAAAATAACCAGCATGTAGAAAACTCTATGACCTTGAGTATTAAAAAAATGATTATAGATCCTTCATAATAGGGGCTATTTTTGAAAATAATATGATGCAAAATGTCACCTTTGTCTTTATGCAAAAGAATAATAATAATAATTAAAAAAAATATAATAATAATATGCAAGTCATGAAGAAGGGTTTGTAATAACATGTTCACAATTGTAAAGTGGTTCTGTCACATTTATTCCCTAAAGCAAAGAAGTACCAAGATAAACAAGCAAATGTATAGAAATGGAATAATGGATACATTGTTTATAAAAATCTGCTCTTAAAACAATAAAGTCCTTTTGTATATAAAGGACAAAAAGATACAATGATTTGAGTTTTAAAGACACCTAAAAAAAGGCTTAATTGGTGGTCCTTATTTGCATACTTGATGCTTTATTTTATTTTCCTTGGTATCAACCTGTGTGTCATTTCTCATTGTTCAATTCCTAAATGGAGATCTAAGGAATAACAATGGATCCGTTTTAGATTTTGATCCCCAAGTTTCCTACGGTATACTTTTTTGTCTGTGTGACATTTAGAACATTCAAATTACTCCATTATTCAAATGATCTCAATCTACAGTTTGAAGTAGAACATTGCACATATTAAATATATAAATATTCATGGGTTAACATTGCTAATAATGTCTTTCCAATATTTATGAAAGGATTAACTTAAGATCTGATAAATTATCAAAAATGTGAATTGGAAACAGAATTTGCTTTTACAAAGTATGGGTAAACATGGCTGTTTCTCAAATAATAGAAAACCCATGGTAGATAGATTTAGATATCCCATCACTGATGATGAGGAGGAAGTGATAATGATGCTGCTGATGAGGGCTATTATTATTATTATTATTATTATTATTGATTTATTGGTAATTCATTGCCAACTTTTGTAGCTCTGGTAATATATATGGATATATAAAATAACAGCAATGACTTTTTAGCTATTGTTTGTTCATAAGACCATAGAACATATTTAATCTGCTAATGTTTACATCACTGATACTATAGTAAATAAATACATATATAAGAATGGGTCTTACCTTTGTTTAGGGAAATGTGAATTTCCAGTAAAAAAATCCATAACAGGAGCTGAAGCTTCATTCTGATCCAACATCAACTGCATAAATTAGTGAAATGACCTAACCTTTATAACAAAGAACTCTGGCTTGTATCCATTGGAAGGAGGATTTTTTTTTTATCATGACAAGTTGCTACGTTTTGTTCTACTTATATGTACATATATATATATA
>CAJPDP010172074.1:0-12320 GCA_905336975.1 Bombina variegata variegata | reverse complement strand
AAGGCTTTCTCAGCGTCTAGCGACAGGGCCACCATCAGAGTACCGTTCCTACTAGCGTCTGTCAGGATTGAGAGTAACCTTCTCGTGTTGTCAGGACCTTGACGTCCTTTAGTGAACCCTACCTGGTCTATGTGTATTAAAGAAGGTAGGAGGAAGACAATCCTCTCTGCAAGGAGTTTAGAATAAAGCTTAGTGTCCACATTTATCAGCAAGATCGGACGGTAGCTGCTGCACAATGTAGGGTCCTTAGCTGGTTTGAAGATGGTGATTATAGAAGCCTCCAGGGATTCCCGTAGTAATTTACCCTCGGTTTTAATTTCGTTGAAGAGAGAATGGAGGGCCGGCATAAGTTGTTTTGAGAATTTTTTATAGAAGCACCCCGGGAAACCGTCTGGTCCCGGCGCTTTATTATTTTTGAGATTTTTAAGAGAGAGCATAATCTCTCTGGCCTGGAAGCCGCTGCCGTACGGCATTTGAGCTTGTTTGCTAGTAGGGAGACGGCTTTGTTGCTCTTGTGGTAGTATACTTGTTTAAAAGTGGCTAATGCTTTCTGTATCCTACTGAGTTCTAAATCCTTGATCACGCCCCTCAAGCGCATAATTTCAGCAGTATTCTGCTGAGAGGGGTTTTCTCTGTTTCGACTCTCTGCTGTTCTCAGATCGCGGACTAAAGCGCCCAAGGGGGCCTTAGAAAGCTTCCGTATCTGTGCTAGCTTGGAGATGCAGATGCCTCTTAGGAATGCTTTCAGAGCCGCCCATCTCATCTGGTGAGAGGTCTGGCCTTCCCTGTTCGCTTCAAGGAAATTATGTATCTCTTCCTGGAGGTGTTGAACAAACATAGCATCTTTCAGAAGGAATTTAGTAAATTTCCATGACGGCAAAGCCGTACTAGTTTTTCCACTCCCAATCTTGAAGGAAACTGCATCGTGGTCCGACCAGACACAGTAGTGGATTCTCGATTCAGTGACTATGTTCATTGTCCATGAGTTTACAAAAAAGTAGTCCAGACGAGAATATGATCTGTGAGAAGCCGAGAAGTAGGTATAGTCTCTGGAGTCTGGGTGCAGAGCCCTCCAGACGTCATACAGGGAGTTTTGGAATATAACATTTCGGAATTTAGGGGCCACCGAGAGAGAATAGGAGTCCAGGGCCTTATGTGCTGGTATTTTCTTATCCATGTATGGGTCCCAAATGAGGTTAAAATCTCCCCCGACTACTAGGGTCCCCTGTTTCAGTCTATCAACTGAGTTAAGTAGTTTTCTTAGAAATGGGACCTGTTTCTGATTTGGGGCATATATATTGACTAGCGTTAACAACTGGTTGTTCAACTTGCAGATCAGAATTAGAAATCGTTCCTCTTCATCGCCCATCTGGTGGATAAGGTGAAAGGAGGCATGTCTCCCGATTAGGATAGAAACTCCTCTGGACTTATCTTTAAACGTCGAGTGGAATATATCTGAGTACTGAGGATATTTAATAGACGGAATCTGGGAGGAGGCCCAATGGGTCTCCTGTAGAAAGACCACATCACTACCTTGAGTCTTAAGAAAGTTTTTCAGTAGACTCCACTTGTTGGGGGTGTTTAAACCCTTCACATTTAGAGTTAAGAATGACATCATTGTCAATCATTCTGTAGCAAAAGATCAGACGAGAAGAAGAGAGAGAAAAAGAGAGAGGAGAGGAAAAAAAAAGGGGATCGTGGGTAGAGGGCTGGGTGAGGGACTAGTATGTAGACTCAATAAGAGGCCGAAAAGCTTCCAAGGCCAGACTAAGAAACCTATATGGATATCCTAGGCCCTAATATCTAGGTTGAAATACTCTAATACTGAGAGTGGGAAAAGAGAAAAAAGAAACAACAACAAAAACAAAACCAAAAAAGCACAAAGAATGATTTGCTCTTATAGGCGAAAAGAAATTATAGAATCTGCGTTCTGGTGTTTACTATGTAAACTTATGTTTCATGGGGGGTGAAACTCGTGAGAATCTGCTAAATGGCTACCGGTAAGACCGGCAGCTGGGAAAAATTATTATATACAAACATAGGCAATCAAGTCATAAGTTGTAGAAAAAGGGAAGGTAGAGGGAGAGGGTGGGGGCCCTGGTATATATTATTGCATGGTTACCCTGAGGTTGTCACATCACTGGGGCCCAGTCAAAGAAGATGTAGGAGGTCTGGGGATCATATAATGTGCCTATCATTAGCAGAAACCTGGATTATCTCTTAGGGGTGTAGAGCAACTATCATATGTTTTACTTTATGGAGTTTACTCCACAAGGTCGGGAGCTTAAGATAAGGCTGACGAAAGGCCAGGTGTTTAGCCCTATTGTGAAACACAATATTGTCAGGCATTATCCACATCACCATCAATCGTCACATTTAACTCATTGGGCTACTCGGTAGGGTATAATAATAGTACTTATAGGATAACATATCGAAACTTTACACCACAACATTGTCTAATGTGTAAATACAACATAAAATTACCAGCCGACAAATAGATATGAAATAGGTACTTACAGGTTGGCATGGCGCAGATGGTCTGTCTCACCTGTGGGCATATCCCCCGATCTACTAAGATTCCCATTGGGATTGGGGTGTATCTCTCAAGTAGTAGCCTAGGGTTCCACCCACCTGTCAAACAGAGCATGGCAACAGGCCTAGTCTAATATCGAGAAAAGACAGATAAGTGAAACTTATTCAAAGGGAATATGAGAGAGACCTCCTCTGCATAAGCAGTCCTGAACATGGGTCACAATTAACAGGTTGAGTAAATCAGTTGGGTAGAACATCCCTACTTATAGAGTAGCATAGCATTTCAGATTGAGATAACATTGTCATAAATGTAAACAAGACATAGATTAGGCAATTGGTGAATACATATGAAGTAAGTGCTTACAGGTTGGTATGGTGTAAATGATCTTTCTCTCATTTGGGTGTAGCCCACAGACCACTAGCATCCTCAGCAGAGTTAGATAAGGTCCCTCTAGTGGTGATCTAGGGCGCCACCCACCTGCCAGACAGGGCATGGCAGTATAGCTAGCTAACAATTGGGTACAGATGCACTCAGAAACCATAACTTAAGGGAAATATAGTGGCTCGTGGCTTGAACACCAACATATAAAAGTATCTCTCTCCCCTCAACAAAGTGTAAACGGACATGTTGCTGGTGTGCACGTCCCAGTCATGATAGAACATGGTCAGCAGCAACATGACCAACAGGCAGAGTAGTTCCAACATCTATTCCATTTAGCCAGGTCCCCTAGTCGTAACTATGACTTAGGGCACTGTTTCTCGCTGTTTGGCAGCATGAGGAACTGACCAGGCATATGGACTAGGGTTTGACCACATCATATTCAGAACAAGAACAAGTTTAACTTAGAGATTTCCGTATAACAATTTTAACTTAAATTAGAAGTAAACCAGTTTATACTCACTAGGATATAATAACATTACTTATGGGGAACTTGGCATAACTGTTTGTGGTAACATTGGCTTAAATGTAAATAAAACATAAATTAGCAAATTGGGTAATATGTATGAGATAAATGCTAACAGGTTAATATGGTTCAAAATAATCTGTCTTCCCTGGGGGTGTAGCCCACCGATTACTAAGATCATCGCATTATCGTTATACACATACCAGTTATACTAAAATGTGGTTATCTGTCACATAACTCTCATGCTGGATAACCTCATCGCCCACTCCATGAAGCCAATTCCCTCCATCACAACTGTGACCAGGAACCCTATCTCGTGAAATTTGGCAACATAGAGGGTCGACCAAGCCTAGCAGCTAATGGAAAGTTACTCTCATTCGACTCGTATACAAGTGAAACATGAGCAATTCTATGAAACATTATTAACTAGATTTAGGAGGAGTCCAACTTACTAAATGTCTCTTACAAATAACAATAAAGTCACTCACAAGCAATCGTAATAAAGATCCAGGGTATCATGGATTGTTAAATAACAACCCCAGCCCCCTCCCTCCACAAACATAAATACTTATCGTCTTGAACACGTAGGTCAGTCAGAGTCTAGGACATCACCACTATCTGTGGACAAACCCTTTGTACACGTGAGATCAGGCTGTTTTAGCACGTCTCTCTTAGGAATCGTGAGCTTGGAAGTGGATTGTCTCTGCGGCAGGGGACGCCACTCTGTAGCAGAGGGGCTAAGAAGGTTAACTGTGTTTGAAGACTTGGCTGGTTCCGCTGGTGGTGATTGTGTAGAGCTGGTATGTGGGTCAACTCTGGTTGGAGCAGACAGCGTAGGGTCCCAATTCTTAGGGTACTGTAAAACTCTGTCTGGCGTTGTGGCAGATAATAGATGTCCTTCCTTTTGGATGAGTAGTTTTGTGGGGTATCCCCAACGATATTTGATGCCCTGTTGTCTCAACATCTTAGTAGCCTCTCTGAAGGTAGCCCTCTTCTGAATCGTGTATTGTGAGAGGTCAGGAAATACCTGTATGCCTTGGAATCGTTCAGGTAGGGTCAGATTGGAGAACATTGCTCTGGCTATTTGCTCCTTATACGTAAAGAAATGAAAACGGGCAATAACATCTCAGGGTTTTTCCGCTGACACATTCCTACCTCTCGGCAGTCTGTGTACGCGGTCCAGTAAGTTCTCTCTTGATAGAAGTGGGGTCTTTAGAAGGGCACAGAATTCATTAAGGGAGGATGCCAAATCCGCCGTCGAGATATTCTCTGGTATACCTCTAAACCGCAGATTGTTGCGGCGGGAGTGGTCCTCCATATCCGCCATTTTGGCTTCCATAGTATCCAGCATGTCCACCATTATTTGAGAGTGGTTAGATAGGTGAACCTGTTCCACAATAAGATCTTCCTGTTTCTGTTCAAGAGTATCAACTCTCTCACCTATAGTCCCGATATCTTTCTTCAGGTCTGCAATAGAACTTTTGAAGGTTTTGGTTAGTGAATCTTGCAGATTGTTTATTCTTTGTGTAAGAGTGTCCACAATTTCCAAAGCCATGATAGGTGGCAGAGTAGAAGTGCTCTGTAAATCTAGGTCCAGGCGGTCACTTTCAGATTGAGAATTGCCCTTATTGTTTTCAGTAGCTGGTGATCTCTCTAATTGAGGTTTGGGTTTAAAGTGATCTGTGACTTCTTATAGGCAGCTTGATTTGTAGTTTTCCTCCTAGACCCCTGCGGCATATTAGGGACAAAAACAACAGTCCACTGTGCTACAGCTTCTTTTAGAGTAAATTTAAAGCTGATGCCCAAATGAGTGTACTATATTGGTCAAGAGGATATATTTTTTGAAGTTCAGAGTAACTTGATGCTGTCACATAGCGATTGGGGCCAAGAGGCTCCCTGGTCTTTCCCCAGCTACCGGCCTGTCAGGGCTTTACCCTCTCATATTGTAATAATAGCCATCATTAAGGGAGAATGCCATGTAAAATAGTTATTGCGAAGCTCTGTGTTGTGGGACTTTTACTGTGCTCTTTAATTGTCCTGTTCCTTAAGAATACTGTTAGGTAGCTCCCCAAGTAATATGGGTTAGCAAGTTCTGTGTAAATGTTGTTTTGCATTAAAGTTCAAGTCAATGAGACTGTATACACGGTAAATACCAATCCAAAAAGGTGCCTATGTAGGTATCAAGGTTGTTGATTTGCCAGATATAAGTAAATTCCTGAAATAGCCTCCAGTCTAGCCTAACAGGATAGATGCAGTTCAAAGGGACCTTGCAAAATCAACATCAGACTTTTTACATTTATAGTTGTGCTGTGTGGGTTGTCAAATAGCACTTCAGGAACACACAATACAAGCAATAACAGTAAGGTGCTTTTTATGTGGTCAGCACCTCACAGGACATCACCATAGGAATTTTTGATAGTTGTGTTACCAAGAGTTACAGACTAATTTCTATGTGTTGCAGTCTTTTATTTGCCAATAATCCTGCTAGTAAAAGGTATAAGCAAGGCTGAGATGTTGGAGAGTTCAGGGAGTTTTGTAGCTTTAAGGGGCCTGTTATATGCCCTGTAAATGAGTCTGAGGAAAATGTGAAATGTGGGAGAGAGTCCAGTGCATATAAACAGTATCCCATACAATGAGTGTATAACAGACAGGGTGGGCAAATAAAATTTTGGCAGGGCCCTTGCAGAGTAAGCGTACTTGTGAATCTCCCAATCGTCCCCTATCTTTTCTTCTTTATCTGCCCTTTAATGTTGGCCTCTGGTAGCCCTGAAGAAATCCCCTGTGAGAGCCAAGTAGTTAAAAAGTGTGAAAAAATTCCATGCATATATGAAGGCATCAAAGTCCTGGGTACAAGTTTATATATATCTACCTCAGCAGTTATATAGGCTTAAACTGAGAAGATCTTACCCTCCATGTGATGACAAGGATCGAGACTTATGGATCCGGTGCTGTGTAGATCAGTTCAGCGGTAGCTATTGGCAAGCAAGATGGCGGGTGTCCGCGCCAGGGCCTAAGTGACGCACTAGCAAATTCCGGGGCTTCTCTCAGTATCATCCCGCTTTTTGACTGGCCAGCAGTGTTGGCAAGACCCCGATATTAGAGCAGGGCTAAAGATCCAGAGGCCCCGGGGTGGTGTTCGTGGTTAAAAGCGGCAGCAAACCGCTTAAGGATCCCTACAGCCACGAGGTTGTTCTGAGGTCTCCAGATCCAATGTCCAGCGTGACTCTAGCACTCCGGAGCGGAGCCCCGACCCTCCGGAGTGAGATTGTGCAGTCGGCACAGATCTTCTAGTCACCTAATAAATAAGCCACCTCACGTTCCGCTAGTTAGGCTTGGGAGTCTCAGAACACCACGATCGTCAGCCCCTTAATTAGGTCTGCGTATGTCCACGTTCTTGGCTTCTTACTTTTAAAATATTTGTAAGGTTGTGGTAATCCAAATAGAAGGTGTCGGTTTTCCCAGCATTTAACTATGTTTTATATAGTTTTAAGAGAAAAGCTGAGGAGCTCCAGGGAAACACGTCCTCACACTTTGGCAGATAGCTCCGCCCCCCCTCGTTACGTTTTTTTAATATTGAATGAATTTGAAAGCATGTTGTTTGCTTTGACTTTAGCAGTCAGGTGGGAGTATAGGCTAAATATTTGTGAAATCATTTTAGGGCCTGTTCCTAGTGAAATCAGGGTTTCTTTTATAAATCGCCTTCACCTCTCTGTGCTGGAAAAATCCTACCTGATCAATATGTACTATGTTTTGTAGGATGTTATTTAATCGCTTCACTAATATCTTTCCTAGAATTTTTATGTCCGTAGATTAGCCTCTTCAATATAGTGTAGCATTTGAGCTATGTGTTCTGAGGTTTCATTCAAGTTTAGATTATAGAGTTTAGAATAGGAGGAACTGAAGTGGTTTGCTATGCCTGCACTGTCGTAGATTGTTTGGTTTTCTGGTGTTGTTAGCATATGTATTTGTGATCTGAGCCATTGTGCTCTTAATAATTTAGCTAATAGTGGTCCCGCTCTATTACCTTCATAGATGTATATTTTCCTGCCTTTCTCTGGGCTTCTTTAGTTAGGATTACATTTAGTTCTTGTCTAACTTTAGTGAGGTGTAGGAGCGTGACACAGTCTTTTGGCTTGTTTTTATGTTGGATTTCTAGTTGACTTATGTGTGCTTTTATTGTGGCTACAAAGGCATTATATGTTTTCCTCATGAAGGATTTGTGTTTGATGCATTCTCCCCTAATGACTGCCTTGTCGGTTTCCCACGCACAGCCAGGGGAGCTGTGGCATAATTTGAAAGTATTTCCTCAATGATTTACAAATTGAGTCTGACGTTGAAGGATAATGGAGCAGTAAGGGATTAGTGGTCAGTCAGGTCATTCCAAGTAGATGCAGATAGTGGAGTGATCTGACCAGACTGTTGGTTGGATATATGAATCTTTTAATTGTGATAAGTGATTGCGGTCAATGAGTAAGTAGTCTATCCATGTGTAGACCGACCCGGATGTGAATAAAACATGCAATTGCATTGTGTTTGGTGTTGTATCCGCCGCATATCTACTAGTCCTAGTTATTTAAATTTAGGTGGTCTATCTTGTGTTTACAGGGATTTGGAAGATGCATCTAATGTTGGATCTATAGTGACATTTAAATCTCCCCCAAAAACCAATATTCCTTTTTTGTGTTCCAATACTAGGGAGAGGAGGTGTTGGAAAAATGTATGTCTGCGACTATTTGGGGCATAAACATTACCTAGGGTGATCGGTCTGTGGAAGAGAAGACCAGTGACGATCAAGATTCTCCCTTCAGTGTTTATCACCTTGTTTAGCAATTGGAAGTGGAGGTGTTTGTGTATGAGGATTCCTACTCCGTTCTTTTAGTGTTATGTGAATTGAAAAAGCCTGTCAGGAAATCTCTAGATGTAAACCTTGGTTCTGAACCTGTCCAAAAGTGTGTCTCTTGTAAGAATATTATGGAGTTATGATGTTTAGCGAAGCTTATGAGTGCAACAGACCATTTCGTGGGTGAGTTGAGTCCCTTTGTGTTTTGTGATACTATGGATACAGTGGGGTTAGTCATGGGTGTGGTCTGAAAAAGTGGGTCGCCTGTGTGATGAGAGTTTCAACTGACTATGTCTTCCACAAGTCCATCCTGAGGGCCCACCCTTTAGAGTTCCAATGAGTGTAGAGAAGACAGTGAAGCAACAGTTCAGTAAAAAAAGGTGACCTTCCAATAGTAATCTAGGGAGAGCGAGCACAAAAATAAAATTAACATTTGAATAGTTGACAATAAAATGTAACAATTTAACTTGGAGTTGAGTGAATGAACAGTTCTCAAGTGTTGGAGGTTAAATAGGGAATCTGTGGTGGGTTTGTTATTCATGGGTAGAAAAGAGGGGGGGGGGGATTTAGGCAGTTCTCAATGCAGTTCCACTCTTAGTGGGCATTCTATGGAGAGTGGGTTTGGGAATGTGGACTGGTGTCGGGATAAATGAAAGTTCCTTCTAACAGATGTTAGAGGTATTCTTCTTTCTTGATGTTTGGCAGTTCTGAGGTTGTGAAGGTTTCAGGTTGGGTCTGTAGTAATAGCCGCTGTTGTCATGGTAATTGTAGATGTGTTTCTTCTTTTATTTGGCATTTTAGACCATTCCAAGTGTTGGGGTTTCGATGCAGTTTTCTTTCAAAAGTGGGTGTTGTTGGTGTTGTCAGAAAGCCTGGGAAGGGATTGTTAGGGTATATTCAGTTGCTTACAGAATTGGTCCAGGTCCTCTGGGTCTTTATATGTGAAGGTTTTGTCTTCTTTGGTTACCTTCATGGCAAATGAGAAACCCCACCTGTAGGGAATCCCCAGGTCTTGTAAGTGAAGGGTGCAGTACCAGACTTCTTTGCATTTCGCTAATGTAATGGTACTGAGGTCTGTGTATATGTGAAGAGAAGCTATAGGGGATTTTTTCCTGGCAGCTTGTAGGATTCTTTCTTTGTCTCTATATTTATGACAACCAAAGTATTATGTCCCATGGTGGTGCTGAGGCTGCTGGCTTAGGTCTTAGAGCTCTATGTGCTCTATCAAGGCAGATGGTTTAATCTCTTTCAGATTCTAGGAGGTATTTAAACAAATTCTGGAGGTAGGATTGTAGTTGTGCAGGGAGGATTTTATCTGGGACTCCTCGTATCCTCAGATTTTGGGGTTGGTCTCTTTTGTCTAAATCCTCTACTTGAGTTTGCAGTTGTAGGATAGTGAGTGGTGTTCTGTTGTTGTAAGGCCAGGGTCATGGAGTATGAAGTTTTAGACATTTTTTCTGTTTGTTATTCAAGTTGGAGGTCTCTGTTTCCTAGGTCATTAATGGCCCTTTTAACTTCGGCTATGCCGTCTTTGATTACTTTGCTAACTTGAGACATGAAAGAGGTGAGATCTGCTTTTGTGGTTAATGCACTGAGATCTGCTTTGGTGATGGGTAAATTGTCCCCAGATTGTGATGGGGTAGGGTGGTTTAAACTATCCATGGTTTCAGATAAAGGTGATTCTGTATCCTCAGTGCTCTGTGATTCGATAGCTTTGAAAAAAGTGTTGAGCTTCCCCCGCTTAGATTAGCGCCTTTGTTTGTTCTGACTGCTTTACCTTGCTTCTTAGCTGCCATCTGTGCAGCTATGTTCTGCTTAAGGCAAATATGGCTGAAAGCTATATCACACAATGCTGCTGATATGTAGTTGCGTGTTTGCGGCCTAGCAAATGTTGTTTTCTGAGGGTTTGTATCCCAATAACTTCTGTAATGTGTTTAGGGATTTTGGGGTAAGAAATATTTTATTTTTTTAACACAGCTGTATAAACTTGTGCACTCACCAGTTCATTGGCATGGCATTGTTTGTTTTAATCTATTTTGAGTGTCAAAATGTATTAAGAAGATTTACATCTTTAATGTTAAAAGATAGGCAACATTTTTAAACATACATCTCTCGTTAAATACCAGGTTAGCCTATCCATTTAAAACTCCAATTTTCTCATTTTAAAGAGAATTACTAAGCACAGTAAGGATATAATAGTTGTTAAATAAATGAGAATCAGTTTCCAATAAACAGGAGAAATATATTTTAAAACAATTGTGGCTTATGCTATCACAGTAACAATGTCAAATCTACAGCAAAATATGATTTAAGAACTGTTATAATTCATGGGCAGTAATATAAATATTTAATTCCCGCCTGCTTGAAACTGATCCACAATAATTAGAGTTCTTTTCTATTCACATACTATAAATCAATGACCTAGAAATAGAATCTAATGAGGGAAAAGCAGCCATAGTTTTAAATATCTGAATTTTTAAAGACATGAAATATTGTTTGTAAGTTAACTGCAACAATGATTAAAAGAATACATTAGCAGGAAAATCAGATATTAGCTAAAATGTAATTGCTATTTTTGCAAGCTGCTTGGTTATTGGGTCAAATGGGAATGCGCAGCAGTTTTTCTCTAGAATACATTTTCAACTAGAATTGTTCAGCCCATAAGACCTATAGGCTACAAATACCTGTCAAAAATATAATAACAATAAGTGCAATTCTGCTAACTGGGTGATACAGAAAAATAATATTTTAATAATTCAGTATAGATGGTATGCTAGGTTTGTTTCAGGAAGCTCTCTATGGGCTTGTTTCCATTGAGCCGTAATTAGGTTTGTGTGCGCTCGCAAACCATTAAATAAGTTGTCTGAAGCAACATCATTCACTGACTGCTTCCAACGGCCCTTTATAACTAAATTTCGGCAACCAGACTCCAGCTGCCGAAAACATTTTTGTGTCCTATACAAAGTATCAGAAGCCGCTAATCTTTAAATAATACCAGGTTTCCAATGCCCGTGCAAATCGTTAATACACTGTCGGAGGCTGCCAATACATTAACAAAAATTTCACCCAGCTCAACTAGGTGTAAAACAGGAAAAAGGTGCTTTTTGAGAACTTTTTCCCATTGAAATCTAACCCGACACGTCAAAACCCCTCTATCCGCCATCCCCCCCACATCTCAATTTATAATAAATCTATTAACCCCTAATCCGCCATGCCCCAACAACGCAATCTAGCTATTTAAACTATTAACCCCTAAACCGCCATGCTCCATATCACAAAGTATCTATTTAAACTATTAACCCCTAATCCGCAATGCCCCCACAACACAATCTAGCTATTTAAACTATTAACCCCTAATCCTCCATGCCCCCACAACACAAATAACTAATCACTAAGCCCACTAACCTAACACCCCCTAAATTAACCCCATTACATAAATTAAAATAATCCTAAATTATTATTAAAATAATAAATCCTAAATTACAATAAAAAATAAAAAAATAAAAGTTTAAATTAATCTAATATTACAAAAATAAAAAAGTCTAACATTACATAAAATAATAAGCCAAATTATCAAAAATTTAAAAATTAACCTAATCCCTATGAAAATAAAAAAGCCCCCCCAATAAAAACACCCCCTAATCTAATACTAAACTACCAATAATAATATAATAATAAAAACATCCCCTAATCAAATACTAAACTACCAATAGCCCTTAAAAGGGCCTTTTATAGGGCATTGCCCAAAGTTAAATAGCTCTTTACCTTTAAAAGAAACTATCACCTAGATTACGAGTTTTGCGTTAGCCTTAAAAAGCAGCGTTGAGAGGTCCCAACGCTGATTTTTCCTAACGCTGGTATTACGAGTCTTGCAGGTACAGGTGTACCGCTCACTTATTTTCCGCGACTCAAAAATACAGCAAATCCACTTACGTCAATTGCGTATCCTATATTTTCAATGGGACTTGCATAACGCCGGTATTACGAGTCTTCCAAAAAGTGAGCGGTAGACCCTCTCCTGTCAAGACTGGTACCGCATTTAA
>CAJPDP010171953.1:0-14043 GCA_905336975.1 Bombina variegata variegata | reverse complement strand
GCCAGTTGGGTGATCGTGTGATATTTTTGATGCCCGGGGTCCCCTCGGGACCCCTGAAAGAGACTTTTTGCATGGTATCCCTTCACTGCACTCATCCCAGCTTTTCGATAATTTTTTTTGCTTCTGATCTTTTCTCAAACATTATTACTTCTGAATTATAATGAACTCTAAGTTTAGCAGGGTAGAGGACAGTGGCTTGGACACCCTTTTTAATTAGCTGGGTGCATAAAGGTGTAATTTCCTGTCTTTTTTCCGATGTTTCCATCAAAAAGTCTTGGAAGATTAACAAATTATCTTGTTCTAGTTTTAATGGGAATGACTTTTTGTAGTGCCTTAATATGCTCCCTTTATCCTGAAAATTCAGGTATTTAATTATGACCGTTCTTCTTCTCTTATAAACAGTATTGTGATCTCCACCTGGGCCAATCCTGTGGGCTCTCTCTACTGCTAAGGGTGTATGGGAAATCCCTAACATTTCGGGAATGCTGACTGCAGCAAACTTTATTAAATCTTGACATTCTGGGGTCTCTGGCAGCCCTATTACCCTGATGTTATTCCTACGGGCTCTATCTTCGCTTTCTTCAATTCTCTTTTGGAGAAGGCTAATCTTTTCCCCTTGGTCCTTAATTACTAACTGTTGGGTATTTGTCAAACCCTCTAGGTCGGAGATTCTATTTTCTGCTTCCTCAATCCTCTCTGCAAATTGCCTAATTTCTGTTGCTATTTATGAGATTTCTCTTTTTATTGAATCAAATTGTGGGGTTATCATTTCAGTAATTTGCCTGAGTAAATTCTGTGAGTCATTTACCTGATTGACTAAACTAGAGTTCATAGTGTCTTCTGTCAAAACCTCCACAGTATTTCTTGTTCTTTTATCTTTGTGTTTAGCTGGCATACCTTGTGATTTTTTTTTTGTGTTATTTATGTATTTCTCCATTAGTGTATAAAGTGTGAGACAGAAAGTGTGGGTGTCCACGTCCAAACACTCTCTTCTTTAATATTCTTACCCCCCCTGGGGTATGTAAAACACTACTGTGATGCAGATCAGAACCAAAAAAAGACAAAAAACAAAAAGTGAGGCTTAAGTGCAAAAAAAAGGCAGCAATACAAAAAGAAAACTTTAAGCAGAGGGCTGTGATGGCACAGCTATTAACTAATTATTAGTTGTGTACTACAGAGGTAGAGAGGGTATAAAATGCTCCCCCCTTTTCTTTCTTTCCTTTCCCCTCCCCCCCCCCACTCGTGAAATAGTGGTCTATCCCCCAAAAATGTGCAGTCAAGCTAACACCAAGTAACCATCTTATCTACAATAATTATGCAGTAATTTTAGAACCAAGTGGAGAGAATATAGAGCAATAAGGATAAGACTCAGCACCAGGTCTGAAACCTCTAGCTTTGAACAAAGGGCCTTCTAGCTGGCCAAAAGATAAAACAATATAGTAGGTGGTGTGCAAAGTGCCTAATGAAAGGCCGAGGTTATAAATGGAGAAAATCGCCCTAATCCTAAATAGCTATCTATGATGATAGAAAAGGTGGGCAGGGTAGATAAGTGTAAAACTATTTATTTGGATAGACAGTAAAGGTCTAAAAAGGTGTAATAAACAGTCCTGTCGATATCACTAGGTATAAAATAACAATAGATATAAAATAACAAAATGCAGTTGGATAAAATTCAATGGAATAAAAAAAAAATCAAGTACTTGAAATATGTTGTAACAATCGAGTGCTGAAATATGTTAGGAAATCATGGATCCATGATTGAAAAAATAGTTTAAACTGTGAGGTCCTCAATGAGGAGTACTAGAGCAATCATTAAAAATATAAAAATATAAATGACCATATTAAAATGTGGTATTATACAGTGAAGTGTGATCTGCTGTGATGAAGTGTGGTCTTCTGATGTGGTTTACTAATGTGACCTTGAAAGAGGACTTAGTGACGTGTCTTAAAAAGCAATGCGTTTCAGCCACAATATAGGCCTTTATCAAGACTTCTTGATAAAGGCCTATATTGTGGCTGAAACACGTTGACCAGAGCTGGTAAGCAGATTTCCATTATCCCTCACTATACCTGTACATTCTACACTATTTTTTTAACTGTTTACAGGTACCTCCAGAAAGGATTTGGATGAAACTAAATACATGAGGACCCATCCAGGGATTTAACTAGAACCATCAGAGGATCACTAACATTAAACCACAAGTATTGTTTACAAGCCCTTATTTTATTGGATTACTTTTATAAACTTTGACATTAATTTATTCACATGGAGTAACCACACTGACTCACCTTATAATAATCTTTTGAGCTTCCATAGTGAGCACAATCCAGAGTTTTTGTTTTTCAATTTGTTTTCACGTTCTTTTGGATTTTTTGGATTATTTTTTGATCATTTGTATTCACAGCTGTTTTTCTCAGTGGTACCACATTGCGAGTTTTTATTTTTCATTTTTGTCACTTGTTATTTGATATTTATTTTGTAATGTGATGTTTATTTTATTGCACTATCTTGTTTTTTTTATTTTTTTATTTTTTTTTATTGAAGTCGTAAACATATACAGAATATAGGGTATGCCCCGAAACATTTACAAGTCAATGTATACACAGCGTAGCTGGGAGAGTATTGCATTCTAATATCACAAACATTACCAGAACATGTGGGCTATCATATAGAAAGACTTCAGTTTTTTTTAGAGTGTCAGAAACGGGAAATTAATCAGAAAAGGTCCTCTCCTAGCTATGTGCAGAAAAGAGTAAGGTATCTATTCAGCTAAGGATAAGGCTAGGGAGGAGGTAACTCTATATATTTATGGGGGGGGGGATGCAGCGGGCAAGAGCCGCTCAAAATGTAATAGGGGGGAGGGGGGAGGGGGGATGGAGGGCGGAGCCAGCTAGAATGTCTGCACCAGAAGCAAGCTTAGTTGGAGTTAAAGGGTTATTGCATAATATAAACATTACCATACCCATCCAATCCTCTACACTCCTATTGAGGGAGCCTGAAAACATATATACACAGGCTAAAACCATGGGTGTAATTGGAGAGTGGTCAAGTCGAACTCTACAAAGTTATATGCTGTGGGGGGGAATATTAGATTATTTGGGGCCTAAGGGACCACAGGGTGAGCCCCTCTCCTAGGGGAGTGCCACCTATAGGCAGTGCGGGAAAAAGGAGGAGGGATATGACCCGCAGGCAACAAGTACCAGCGGGAAAGGGAGGAAAGAGGCTCAACCAGGGCCAATGATGCGCATTAACAATGTGGGAATGACCATAGAGAAACTAGGGATGATATACATGCAGCCCTAAACAATGATTAAAGACATTACATGTGAAGTAAACCTAGGCCCCATAAGTAGCAGCTAGATTAAGTAAATGAGTTGACTGAGATCCCATGGAAATTTCTAAATACTCATTAACATAGACAAGGGTGGAAGAGGTAATTAGTGTTACGGTCCGTCTATACAACTAATCCAACTTCTGTGAATGAACTAACTGACTGTATTATATAAAATCTTACATTAACAGTGTATGTAGTATTAAGCTATAAAAATTTAACTAAGGTTCAATAAGTCGCATCCATGTCAACTCACTTATGATTCTGGAAGTGTTGCAGTAGAAAGATAAAGGTTATGCACATATAGGGCTAAACAAAAAGTGTCAATATTTAATATAACAGCATCGTTGCTTAGGGAGTAAGATATGGAGGTAGTTTTAGATAATGCAATGAATAAATTTTGCTAGAGTAGGGAAATTATTAATTACCATATTCCATATTATGTCGACTGTAGATGTCTGCACTATCTTGTTTTTTAAGACACATCACTAAGTCCTCTTTCAAGGTCACATTAGTAAACCACATCAGAAGACCACACTTCATCACAGCAGATCACACTTCACTGTATAAGACCACATTTTACCACGGTCATTTATGTTTTTTATATTTTTAATGATTGCTCTAGTACTCCTCATTGAGGTCGTCACAGTTTAAGCTATTTTTTCAATCATGGATCCATGATTTCCTAACATATTTCAGCACTCGATTGTTACAACATATTTCAAGTACTCAATTGTTATTTTATTCCATTGCATTTTATCCAACTGCATATTGTTATTTTATATCTATTGTTATTTTATACCTAGTGATATCGACAGGACTGTTTTTTAGTCCTTTTTAGACCTTTACTGTCTATCCAAATAAATTGTTTTACACTTATCTTCCCTGCCCACCATTTCTATCGTCATAGATAGCTATTTAGGATTAGGTTGATTTTCTCCATTTATAACCTCGGCCTTTCATTAGGCGCTTTGCACACCACCTACTATACTGGAGAGAATGTAGAGAAAGTGCACTATAACCCCAATATTTTTTCTTTCCCCTCTTTTTTGTAAACTCTTATATATTCAACAATATGTTCCTCCAATATAGTAGGAGTATAGTGATACTCTGTTACTAGTTTACTGTTTCATTGTTTGAGTTTAGTAAAACAAAAGCAACAACTCACTTATACATTTTAACCATCTATCATGTATCACTTTTATATCTTAACTTCAGCAATTTTAGCAATGTTAAAGTTCAGATCTAGTTAGGCATATATGATGTCTTTAACCAAGTGAAAAGAGACAGGTGAAGTATACTGGAGCAGCAGGTCATGTACTGTCTCTTATTTTAAATTTTGACTAGGCAGTATTTTCCATTTCTTTTTCTTTCCTTTTATTTTAAGCCCAACAGAAAAAAAGCCTCTAAACTAAACTGGTTGTTGTCTCCAGGTGTTGAAAATGTTCTGAGATGCATCCACTTATGGACAAAAAAGCGCTACTCACATTAGCGGGCAGCGGCCTATATAAGCTGTGTGACAGCTTCACACCTGTATTTAAATTAGCTGGGAGTTTTCAAATACCACAATAGCCAGAATAGTTCAGCAATGGGTAGGTTAGATATTAGCCTATTATATGTGCCTGTTGTAAGTGGTGGGCAGGAGCTAAATGAGATTGTCAAAGGCGCTGCTTGTACCCCCCATAGTGACCCCCTACTGCAAAGACCCAGAGAGGGGTAAGGCTCCTGGCAAAAGTATGATAAACTCAGGGGAGAGGGGGGTAACAAACAAGAATACTTAGCTCTGAGGCCGGTACGTCTGTTTCGGTGCCCTTTAATTTTTCTTCCACCTTTAGCGCTATACTGTCAACTCTGATCCTACCCTGTTGTCCTAGGATATGAAGTTGCCTATGTCCCTGGTGCATTTCTTCATCTTGTTTGTACACAGGGATTCTGGGAACAGATTGGAATCCTAATTTTCGGTCCGCCTCTGCAGATTTTGTGCTTCGCTTCCCTCTAAGCGTGGCAGCGTTAGGATAGGTTATTGAAGGCTGTCAGGTAGCTGTGTCCCTGCCATCCTGGCAGATCAAATACAGTCCCGTATTTTCTGACTGCCCAGTGTTGTGGGCAAAACTCTCCGGGCTGGAGTTAAGCTGTATTCAGACTAGGGATCAAGGCTGCAGTTATAGGTGTAATACACTTTGCGGTATAATATCGCCTGTGTCCCTGGCGTACTTCTTTTTATTACCTCTGCGCAGTATCTCTGTGAGCCGTTTAGGGACCTGTTACTGGTCTATCTCTGCAGGTTTTATGCTTCGTCTCCCTCTAAGCGTGGTAGTATTAGGGCGAGCCAATCAAAACTGTCAGGCATCTGTGACCCTGCCAAATGGGTCTTACGGCAAATTGGGAACGGTCCAGTTTTGCTGAGTGCCCGATGCTGGGGGCAGAATTCTCCCGGTTGAAGTTGTACTGAATTCAGCCTAGGGATAAAAAACAGCAGGTGTAGGGGAAATGCGTTCTCCCAAACCACAAACGGCGAGCCAGAGAGACAATCATAGCTACTCCCTTTCCAGACCAGTCCTGTTCCCACATTGTACATTTTCTAGAAGTTGAATAATATTAGTGGAATCCCTTACATATGAAGGCAATTCCCTCACATAGTTTTAAAGGAATCTGTCAACATATTGCCACGGATTCGCACTCAGAGAATCTATCCCAGATATAATTGGCCTCCCTTGGGGGTCTATGAGGGTTTTATGAATTTTCAGGAGGAAATAAAACACCGGAATTTTACTATTCAATGGGGTTAATTATTCAAGTTCTTTATTGTTAATTATCCCTATGGTTTTAGCCTTGTCTATTAGCGACATTAATTTTTTTCTTATACATTTCAGTAGGGTAATTTCTGAGTTTTTCATATTTTTTTCTGTCACCTAGTAACCTGTGGGCTTCCTTTATGTAATTTGGGGTGTCCATTATTACAACTCCTCCACCCTTATCCGCTGGTTTAATGATGATGTTCTTATCTTTTTTTGGTCTTTTTGATGGTATCTCTATCATTCTTACTTAAATTATATTTAACTTTCTCTTTTACAGTAGTTTCTTCCAAATCTTTAAGGACTAGAGTTTTAAAAAGTTTTAGATTGCGTCCCTTCTCATTTATTGGGTAAAATTGCGACTTTCTTTTTAAATCTGTGTGTACAAAATTATTAGTTGAAGTGTTCCTTTGTGCACTTATACTCTCTACATGGTGTTTTATAAAAAATCTTTTTAAAGTTAAAGGGATATGAAACCCATAACTTTTCTTTCAAGATTCAGATAGATAATTAAATTTTAAACAACTTTCCAATGTACTTATATTATTTAATTTGCTTCCTTCGCTTGTTATCCTTTGCTGAAAGGTTTATTTAGGAAAGCTCTGGAGCAGCAAAGAAATTAGGTTCTAGCAGGTGATTGGTGGATGCATATATATACTGATTGTCATTGGCTTACCCATTTGTTCAGTTAGAAACCAGTAGCGCATTGCTGCTCCTTCAACAAATGATATCAAGAGAATGAAACAAATTAGATAATAGAAGTAAATTAGAAAGTTGTTTCAAATTGTATTCTCTATCTGCATCATGAAAGAAATTGTTTGGGTTTCATGTCCCTTTCAATTTCTCACAATTTTTTTTTACGTGAATATGTGTCTCAAATTTATTCATACGTGCAGTAGGTGCATAAGTTAAACCTAAATTCATTTTTTTTTATTTATCTTTTTTAAAGTTTTGTTAAGTTTTTTCTACTCAAATTAAAGATCCCTGAAGTTACTTCATCTTTTACCAGTGGTTCCTTTGCCAATCTCTTCTTCCCCTTCCACCTACTGCCTCTCTTCCTGTGTTTATTGGTGTTTCTAAATATATTAGTCTTTCCTCTTTGTCCTCTCTCTCCAAATTTGTTGAAAAAACCTCCCTCAGAGGGCTCTCTCCTAAAAAATCTTGCTCATAATGGTTATCTTCAGAATTAAGATCTTGCAGAGGTCTATATCTATTGAACATTTCATCTATTCTTCCTCCATATTCCCTATATCCTCTATTTGTTCTTATTTGTTTATTTCTAGTCTGAAAACTTGGATTATCTGTGATATGTCTTTCCCTCCAATAGTCCATTCTATCCTCTTGTCTATTGTAATTTCCTCTTCCATTGTGGTTTCTATTAGTTTCTTTTTTATTGCTCCATTGCCATTGTGTATCCTTCTTTTCCACTCGTTAATCCCTAGTGTTTTCTATTTCACTTGATTTATTCAATTGTGAAGTATTTTCCCTCTTATTTTGTGTCTGTATATTGGATATAGTTTTGTTTTTGTTTTTATAATCCTCTTTATCCCTTCTCATCTTTCCCCATTTAGTTTTCAAAAGCTCTGATTTAACTTCCCCTAAGTTTTTTATAATTGTGCTTTGACATTCTTTATATTCCCGTTTTTCCTTCATACCTTGTATATTGTTTTTAATATCTATAATTTCTTTATTTAGTGTTTCTAACACTTTATTCTGGCTTTTGGGTGATACCGTGTCCAACGTAAAAATCCATCTTGCTTCCAACTTGAGCAATGCTTTAGCTCTATCACCCCCTCGCTTCAAGGGCGGTAGATGATCGATCAGCATAGTCCATGATGATGATACAGGATGGCCTGCTTTTACAAAGTGCCTAGTTACGGGTTGATCAGAGTCACCCTTATCAATGGCTTGCCTTATGGCTGATTTATGATTGGCTAGGCGCTCCCTGAAGGTAGTGGTAGTTTTTCCAATATAACAGAGAATATGGGAAGATGATCATGTAGATAACATATTCTGATAAACAAGTCAGTCTATGTTTAAGCTGGTATATCTTATTCATGTGTGGATGATGAAATGTACTGCCAGTAATCAGGCTATTGCAGGTCACACCATTTCCACAGCGGAAACATCCCTTTTTGCCCATAGGTAACCATGTCTCTTTGTGACAGCAATGGACAGGGTCTGTCAATACCAGAAGAATTTTTATTGTTGGTCTGTTTACTAAAAAGAGTGGTGTGCAGTTGACATCCCTCTGTTGTAAACTCTTTGTATATTTGAAGATCAAGAAAATTAACCATTTTTGTATCACTCTCAATTTTAAACGTAATAGTAGAATCTAATGAATTTAAGGCATCAAACCAAACCATCAATGAATCAGAAGTGCCCCTCAAAATCAAAAATACATCATCAATATAACGGTGATAAAAACAAATAGATGTGTGTGTGTGGAGAAGAAAATATTTGATTGTTCGTACATTGCCATAAAAATATTGGCATATGCTGGGGCCATAGTTGACCCCATAGCCATCCCCAGCGTTTGTAGGAAAAAAGTATCTTCAAACCGAAAAAAAATCTTCTCCAAACACAACTCCAATAACTGAACAATAAAGTCAATAGGTGGTCCATTATATTGTTGGTTGTTAATAAGTATCCGACATACCATATCAATGCCATGTCGGTGTGGAATTACAGAATATAAACTTATTACATCCATGGTAACAAGCAAATCAGACTCAGAAATGTCAGTTTCCACCTTGAGTAAGTTAATGAGTTCAAAAGAGTCTTTAAGGTATGAGCGAGTGGAGTATACAACCCCAAGCTGAAACAATAGGCCGTCCAGGTGGATGAGACAAAGACTTGTGGATCTTTGGCAACAGATATAGAACAGGACAAATAGGTTTGTCAACTGTAAGAAAATCATAGATGTCATCATCAATAAAAAAAACCAAATGAGCCACATTCAGTATCTCATCCACCTGCTTTTTAAAAGTACCCATAGGGATGGAAGGCAATTTACGATAAGAGACCCCATCAAGCAATTGGCTTAGTGCTTCAGTACGGTACTGTGCATTGTCCAATAAAACCACAGCGCGGCCCTTATTGACTGGCCTAATCACAATAGTTTTATCAGTCGCCAGGGATTGAATGGCGTCCCTTTCCTTAATTGAGAGATTTTGCCACACTTTCTCAGGATTGCTATGGATATTGGAAAAGGCAGCAGTACACATCCTGAAATGTTTTGATAGACGTGTGGGTATTGGAAGGCTCGAATGTACTTGAACCTCTAAAGGGTTTTTGGGGATAAGGTGCATAATTCGTAAAGAAATCTTTCAATTTCAAAAGACGCTGGAATCTGCCAAGATCCACATGTAGATCAAACAAGTCAGTTTTGGGGGTGGGGACAAAAGAAAGTCCTTTTTAAGAACAATCAGTACAACATGTTGGTTAAAAGCAACCTTTATTTTTGTCCTGTGCTTTCTAACATTATTCGTTGCTAATCTTTCCATGGAGCACCTGATATTGTTGTACGTCCCTGTTACTGCCTTTCTATGGGAAGGCTGTCTCACACTCACATGGATTCTCTGTGATCAGCTACTTCAGCCTACATTTGAAATTTTCCCAACTTAAGCCATGGAGATATAATGGCAAGAACATTAAATTTACCTTTGAGGAAAATACCTTGACCTATGCCATACCAAGATATTTAAGGGTTTTTTTACTTCTAAATTAATGTTTACATTTTCTTTTTTAGGTCTATATCTTTATAACTGCCTCTGTTTATACAAATAGAGTATATCAAGAATCTTCACTGGTCGATTACAGGTGCTAAAGTGTATAATTCCTGATAGAAAAGGGATATAATCACATTTTCTAAAATGAATAATTGGCTTTGAATAGATTCATACTTGACTTGTGATACTGAGCTATTAAAGTAGAGCTATTAAAGTATACAGATATATAGAGTATGTTTATTTTTAAATGACTGTCAAAACTACAGGTAAATCTAAAAGTTCTATAAAATGTGATAATATATGACATTTTAATCTGTGTACTACAATAGAATGATATTTATCTTGTACCTTGTAGAGTTTAATATGTTTATTATAAACAATGCAACCACATCATTGTAATATTACAGAACTGTCTACAGTTTACATTACATCATGTTTTATGTACAGAATGGAACACAGAGTGAGTCAAAATAACGCATTTACATTAAAGAAAAAGATGGGTTATATTTTTTAATGCACTGTCAAGAAGAAATCAGTAACCCTTTTTACTTCTGCAATGTGTAAGAAGAAAAGCAAAATAATTCTAATGAGGGTTTAAGTTGGAGACAGAGTTATCACTTACAGGACTCAATTATAATCATTACAAGGATATGGGAATGTCATCGAGGAGAATGTTAAGACAGAGAGAGTATTACTGTAATAAAAATGTGTCTGAAATAGCAGGAAATGTGACATGAGGAATATCTGGAAGAGAGTAATTAGGAATGACAAAAGTGACAAAAAGGAAAAACAATGTGACACAGTGCCATAGAGCCTGATTTGAGAAAAGGGATCCAAAGCATTGAGGAGCATAAGTAAATAACAATATCCGTGTGTGACAGAATTATAAAATACATACTCAATGGAGATGACTGCCTAAAAAAATAAAAAAATGAATAAGAGGAACAGACATAGACCAAGAATAAAAAGTTTTGCAGAGGCATTGAATATCTGAATGGCAGTAGTATATGTAGCAGCCTGACAGTCTTATTTTAAATTATGTTTTCTATAGTTATTAAACCCACTGTTGTATGCAAATATTTTTGGGCATTATTTGATGGACACAAATTATTAATAAAATTACCAGAGATATAAAGAAAATAAATACCATAGAACAATTTGCTTACATTTATTATTATTTTGAAATGATAATCAGTAGTATAAATATAGGTTCTTGTCCTTTAATGCAACAAGTAGTTTATGTAAGTACTGCACTCATTGTTCACTCTATCTATCAATAATCTATCTTGCCCAGTAGTCCAGCAACTGTAGCAGAGTACTGACGCTATCTATCTATTACCTATCTGTCTGTCTATCTATCTATCTATCTATCTGTCTATCATATATCTGTCTGTCTATCTATCTATCTATCTATCTATCTATCTATCATCTATCTAATCTATCTGTCTATCTAATCTATCTGTTGGTCTATTTATAAATGCAATAAATAAAATACTAAATTATATCTGGCATTTTTGTGGTTTCCTCCCCTTTCTCTTTTTTATTGTTCACTAAGGTATCATAGTAGGATGAACTGTATGGGTATTAATGTGTGTTTATTTTCTCCTAAAGATATCCATATATATTAAAGACTTTCATATTACCATACCTATTGGAGCATTAATTACCACTACAATTTGAATTACTGTTGATTTAATAAAAAATTAAAAACTATTTGAAAATAAATACATGACTACCCAACTAAGGAATTAAATATTCATTTATTATAAATTTCAGTTTACTGTGTAGAAAATATTAAAAAAACGTAAGTTTATGCAAACATACTAAATCTGTATATAGTTATACTCCACTCACAGTTAGGACCTTATCGTGGCATAGTGATTGTCCCACTCTAAATGTTAATAACAGTGCTTTTTTCACTGTCACCTGTGATGATGTTAAAGAGCTATGAGACCCATACTTTTTATTTTATGATTCAGAGAGAGCATGCTTTTTTAAATGAAGTTACATTTTACTTCTATTAGCTAATTTCTTTGGTGTCCTTTGTTGAAAAGCATAACTAGGTAGGCTCAGGAGCTGCAATGCACTACTAGGAGCTGCTGATTGGTAGTTGCAAATATTTGCTTCTTGTCATCGGCTCATCCATTAGTGTAATGCTCCTCCTTCAACAAAGGATACCAAATGAAATAACCCCTTCACTACCAGGAATTTTAGAGAAAAAATAAAAAAAAATTGTTATCATTTTTGCTCTCACTCAATTTAAACAGATAAATAGAGCCTTGTTTGTATTTATTTACCTATCAAAACTATATATTTTTTTAGTAGGCAACCTAGGTATTGATCTAGGCCAATTTTGGTATATTTCATTCCACTGTTTCTCTGCTAAATACGATCATATTAAAAAAATTGTTAACAAACTTTAGGTTTCTCACTGAAATTATTTACACACCACTACTGCAATCATAAGACAAATGGTTGTAAAAGGTTCTCTGGGGTCCCCTTTGTTTAGAAATAGCAGAAATGCATTGCTTTGCCATTAGTTTTTAGCAATTAGAAGTCCGCTAATTTCAGCTGGGTTAATTAGTTAGCTGGTAAGGGTAATAGTATTTTAATACAATGATTATCCTCCCACCTGACACTTCCCACCTCCCTGATCCCTCCCAAACACCTATCTCCCCTCCCACGCCCACACTCCTGATCACCATCTTACGTACAGTCTGCCAGTATGTTTTTAATTTTTTAAATATAATTAATTTTATTTTATCTATTTATTTTTCTGCAGTGTAGGATCCAACCTTACCTCCCACCTCCCTGATCGCTCTGAAACAGCTCTCTATCCTCCCCCTCCTAATGATGCCTGCCATCTTAGGTACTGGCAGTACCCAGTTTATAGGTTGTTGTTTTTTAAATTGTTTTTCCATAGTTTAGGGGTTTCTAACTCCCTACGATCAATACATTTTTTTCTGTAGTGTAGCATCCCCTCCCTTCCTCTCCCTTTCAATCTAATTTTCTGTATGTAGGGTTCTGCCCTTCCCTTCCACTCACTTCCCCAAAACCGCCATGCTGACGACCCGCCTCCCTACATTCTTCCCAAACCTCCCAGCAGCACAAACGGATGTTCATTGCAAACAATGACACAGGCCGCGTACCTTTTTGTTATGATCAGGCATCTGCCTTCATATGGAACCAGAGCACAGATCATGCTCCGGTTCCATATGCAGACAGATGCCTGCAGCTCAGGGAAAGCAGCTCTCATCTGTAACTTTACAGATGGGGCTACTGTAACTTCCCAAAGCTAGGATGTATCAGTGACGTGCAGTCATAGGAGGCAGGTGAGGCAGCGCCTCACCTGTCCTATGTGTGTAATTACACTTTTTTGTAATAATCTATAATTTAAAAAAAATATATTTTTTAAGTTTTATAAAAAAAAATTTTTTGTATCCCAACTGAACCCCCCTTACCCCCCCACCCGCTGCCGCCCGCCGCCACCAACATGACAGTAATTACTAGAGCCAAAGTAAATTATTTCCCTTACGCATCCATATTGCACAAGGAAGGAGAGACTGTGAGCCGTTCAGCTCCCCTCCCTTTGCGCAATATGAATGTCTTTGAAGCAGTTTTTCTATGGGCCGCACAGAGACTGCCATCAAGTGGCTAAATCTCTTAGTTCACGGCCCATATAGCTGCCAAGAGGCTGCTCTCTAGCAGCCTCTGTAGCTGATCTCTCAGCTCAGCCAATCAGCGGTCAGCGGCATCGCTCTTTTGTGAGTGATGTCATCGAGGTCCGGCTGCGCGTCAGGCAGGAAGAGACTGAGAGCGGTGTGTAGTGAGGTGAGCCACTCAGTGACTGACTGTGAGCCTCGTGAAGAGTGGATCCGATTCTTGTCTCTGTCTGAGCACCTTCAGCCCTTCGCCGTTGGACCTTAGTTACCAACCGGAAAATACCGGTGTAATACAGCAGCAGCTGAGCTGAACTGCCTTGTTGGTAAGGTAGGTCAGGGACAGGCCGGGTGGGTCATCGTCAGCACAAGCACATGTAATATGATTGTGAGTGCACTGTGACATAGCTATTAGCATGTGTGATAACTACTCTACTCGTCTCACTCATATACTTTTTATTATGAATTTTCCTTTGTGTGGTTAGTTTAATATAGTTGCTTCTTCCCCTTAGGGAAAACTGCAGAA
>CAJPDP010171936.1:0-11254 GCA_905336975.1 Bombina variegata variegata | reverse complement strand
CAACATTTCATTCTTTGTGTGTTATTAGTTTAAGCAGACTGTGATTGTCTATTGTTGTGACTTAGATGATGATCAGATCACATTTTATGACCAATTTGTGCAGAAATCCATAGCATTCCAAAGGGTTCACATACTTTTTCTTGCAACTGTATGCAACAGGGTTTCACCACTGTTAAAGGGACATAATAGTTTAAAGTGATGCAGCATAATTGTAAAAAGCTGACAATAAAATATCACCTGAACATCTCTATGTAAAAAAGGAAGATGTTTTAACTCAAAATGTCTTCAGCTAACCAGAGTCAGTGCTGTGTAAACAGTTATACTTCAGCTGCTGTCTAGCTGCAAGTTGAAAAACCCCCCCAAAAACTATAGCCAATCAGCATCAGCAGTGCTGAGGTAATGCTTTGCCTTTGCTTTGATCTCATGAGATTTCATAGAACTTACTTAAACTGAATAGGAAAATAACATGACTGTGCCTGCACATAACAGATGCACACTCTATAGCAAGTCCTGGGACAAGCATCTTGACTGGCTGCTTAAAGTCTCTTTACAGTGGGAAGTGAGGTAAAATATCTTCCTTTTTTACATAGTTATGTGCAGGTTATCTTTTCTAGTCAGCTTTTTACACTTTCATGTGCTTCAACATGTGGCTATCATGTCACTAAAAGTAAAAAAAAAAATCAAAAAAATCTGGCATTGCTTAATATCATTACAGGGAATTCACCGCCTATTATTTAAGTGTATTATAAATATCTACCTTGATAATAGTCTCAATATTGTACAAGAATAATTAGGTCATGAATTTCTTATTCACACTATTAATCAAACTCAGACTTTTTTTGAATGGCTGTGCTTTGTGTAGTTCAGAGCACTAGGTCAGTTATTCCTCTTAGAGATTTCTTTAATGTAATTTCGAACAGTCCATACACGCAGAGCACTGCTGTCATCTGCCACTCATGTGTGTACATGTACATGTGTGATGTGCAAAACACTGAGATGACATGGCAAAGCTTCCAGCCTTGTGAGATACAGAGACGGCCATTTTACTTAAAAGGGTGTATAAGGAATAAAGGTTAGAACTGTTCCTCGCTAGTGGTTTCATGCACCACTACCGCTTGGGCTGCTGACAAAGCAAATACTAGGCTTGTTTCACTTATTTATGTCCTTAGAGGTTGGAGAAAATGAGCAATTGGGAACATAAATCCAGCAGGTAATTTGGCCTATCTTTTGCTATCATTCCATTACCATCTATCCAGGCTAGCTGGAAGGAAGAGAACTGCTTTATCTGATTTACATATTATTTATTCTGGGGCATGCAAGTAAGTAGATATTGTAGTCACAATAAATCTCTGAGTTAAAAAGCTGGTAGCCTAATGCTTTAATGCTTCTGGAAGAGAGACGAAGTGAAGTCTGGAACGTTTTATTAATAGTTACAAACAATTGTTTGCTTTCTATTATTTGACCATGCTGCATATTCAATGGTACAAATGTATATATAGCCGTACCTTGTTTTATTGCGATTTGCTTTAATGCGCTTCGTAGATATTGTGTTTTTTTAGAAATTGACCCTGCGTCTTTTGCCAACATTTTTCACACACACACACACACACACACACATATATATATATATATATATATATATATATATATATATACAGTATATATATATACAAATGAACACATTAATACACATGTATACACATTTATATATATATATATACGTACACACACCACCAGCAACAAGATTACGACTCGCTGAACCATTTTTTACCAGTAAAGTATTTTTTAATTAAGGTTTGTATATAGTTTTTTTTAGACATAATGCACACTTAATATACTACAGTATAGTGTAAACAAAAACAAATACTGCATTTTAGTTAAACATCTACATTTGTTTTAATTAAGAAGAATGTAAATGTTTTAAAGCTACAGGTGAAAATGTAATACTTACCTTAAAGGGACATTAAACCCCAAAAAATTATTTCATGATTCAGATAGAGGATACCATTTTTAAAAAGTTTCCAATTTACTTCTATTATCATTTTTTTTTATTCTCATGTTTTTCTTTGTTGAAGAGATACCTAGGTAGGTTGCGTGCACATGCCTGAAGCACTACACAACAGGAAATAGTGCTGCCATCTAGTGCCCCTGCTTATGTATAACATTGTTGCAAAACTGCTGCTATAAAGTGCTGCAGACACGTGCACACTCTTGAGCTTACATTTCTGGTTTTCAAATAAGGATAACAAGAAAATGAAGAAAATATGATAATAGAAGTAAATTAGAATGTTGTTTAACATTTTATGTTCTATCTAAATCATGAATGAAAAAAAATGGGTTTTACGTCCCTTTTGGCGGCTTTGCAATGTGAGCCTCCCTACTTTAGTTTTTCATGCTGATAAGGCTGTTCTTTGCACTGGATTGGGATTCCTCTCCAAGGTAGTGTTGAGTCGTATCGTCAATCAGGAAATAGTATTTCCTTCCTTGTGTCCTAACTCCTCTTCTTCGAAGGTGAGGTTACTTCATAATTTGGATGTGGTCCGTGCTTTGAAGTTTTATCTTAAAGCCACGAAGGAGTTCAGGCAGACGTCATCCTTATTTGTTGTGTATTCTGGAAGACGCAGGCGACAGAGGGCCTCTGCAACTTCTTTATCTTTTTGGTTGAGGAGTATGATCCGTCTGGCATATGAGACAGCGGGACACAAGCCTCCTCAGAGAATTATGGCTCACTCGACTAGAGCTGTGACCTCTTCTTGGGCCTTTTAAGAATGAGGCTTCTATGGAGCAGATTTGTAAGGCGGCCACCTGGTCATCCTTACATACTTTTGCAAAATTTTATAAATTTTGACGTTTTTCCTTCGGTGGAAGCAGCTTTTGGGAGAAATGTTCTGCAGGCTGTGGTGCCCTCAGTTTAGGGTCTGCCTTCGTTACCCTCCATCCTGTTTTTTTCATTCAGTGTCCTCTAGAGCTTGGGTTTTTGTTCCCACAAGTGATGAATGAAGCAGTGGACTCTCCTCCCCTTTAGATGGAAAACATAAATTATGCTTACCTGATAATTTCATTACCATCGTGGGGAGGAGAGTCCACTGCACCCGGCTGTTCTCCGGTGGGCGGACCAACATTTTTTTTTTATTTTTTTTTTATTTTTTATCTTCTGGCACCATTTATACCCTGATATTTCTCCTACTGTTCCTTGTTCCCTTGGCAGAATGAATGGCGGGTGGGGAGGTATTTAAGCCATTGGCTGGGGTGTGTCTGCCTCCTCCTGGTGACCAGGTTCTTATTTCCCACAAATGATGAATGAAGCAGTGGACTCTCCTCCCCACGATGGAAATGAAGGGGAGGACACTCATTTAAAAGGGCACTAGTTTAATATGTACATCAGAAGACTTAAATGGCAACCATAGGACTGAATTTTTTCATATGTGGGTAAGATGTTTGTGTGTGTTGTATGAGTGTGTGGGTTTGCTTGAGATTTAATTTTTTTTTATTAACCTCTATTGTGTTTTTTTTAATGTTTTGCTAAAAGAGGTCCACTGTTTAAGACTTAGAAAACCTCTGTTCTACATGTACCTTTATATAAGCAACAATGACTGACAATGAGACAATTGTGTAGCAGTTTTTGTAATATGCTGACTGATCTTTGTGTTGGTTCCTTCTATAATAGGGGTTATTAGAATGCAGCCGATAGAAGGTAGCAGTTCATATTGCCTTGGTGAAATATTTTCCAGCTTCTGTCTTTAGTGGTGCAACATGCTATGAAGTATTGCACCTTCGTTCCCTTACAGATGTGCTTTGCTTGTGGGACACAGGGGATTGAGTCGCTAGATTGTTTTTCTTTCTCAGCAGATTGGGCTGGTTTCTGTAGCAATAAAATGTCTGCTCCATTGTTTTCAGGCTCTACAGAGACTCTGCGATTCTCTTTACCCTCTCTGCATCAGACTAATATTTCCCTTCCCCTTATATGCTGTTTTCACAGAAGTATTGGAAGTTCTCACATGTGGGAGCAGAAGACCAAAACCAGTTACTTAATTATCCCCACCATCTCCTTTATTCCCAATTCCCCCATTTTTAAGGATATATGCTATTTATGGGCCTTTCTTTTTTAAATGAGCATGACTGTTCGTTTCATTATTTTCTTTGTCTTTTTGTGTATACATTAAGAAGGAACAGACCATAAGTCATCACAAGATGTAGCTTCTAAGATGTTGCTATAGGGATTTATTGGTGTTAAGATAAAACGTGTTAGTGCTTTGTGTGGTGAAAACCTTACAGTTGATGAGGGATAAAGATGCATGAATTCTTCTAACCAGCATTACAAGGGTTAAAAAAAAAGTTATGTTCTTGTACTCTTGTCCCATTAAATGGCTTTCTTTTTCAAATTGAATGGCTAAGTCCTTTGATGAAAGTAGCAGTGTCATTTTTAAACAAATGAGAGAATTTGTGATGGGAATAAAGATCACCTATCTATAGAGCAGGTCAAAAATTCATAATCTCATTTCTGGTCCAACTATTCCTGGATCAAAGCAGAAGTAACATACACAACATTCTAAAATGCTCAGCTCAGGGTTTGTTGATTGAACTGTATATTGTGTATTTGGTATACAGTTAACCATGCCATTTGCATCTAGGAGTGACATTAGTTTAGGCATATGAAAAAATTTGATGTTGTCGCATAGATGGACTAACATATTTATTTGGGTGCCCAAAGAAATTTAGTGCCCCATGTTTAATTTTTGTTCATGTTAAATATTCTTTAAGCAAATCTATCTTTGTCATTTGTTTTTTGTTTTGTCCTAGTTTCAGAAAGTTAACATTATTATATTACTAAGTTATTATCTAGATTACATGCTTTTACTAAACCGTTCTGGGTTGGGTGTACTATAAACCAGGGCTTGACAAACCAAGCAGCCAGGGAGCCACTGGCTCCAAGAATTTTACTGTCTGCATATATCTATATACAAATATTACTGTCTGGTTCCTAAAATGTAAACATATTTGTCAACACCCTGCCATAAGCACTTTCAAATGAGTAGGACTGCGTATATTTTTTTTAAAAATATGAGGCAGTGTAATCATGAGATTCTGCTTTTACAGGGATTTGACTTGACACTCTCTATAAGAGCCTGGGCTCGGGTACTTGAGATGAATTGTAGGAGCTCAGTGAGATGGACAGGTATTTCCCTAATGTGGGATATATTCCAGTCTATCAGGAGGAGATCAAGAACACTCACAAAGCGTTAGCCCCTCCCACCTCCAGTTTACGTATAGCCAAGCAGAGGAGAGAGACAGAAAAAAAGGTAAGAAAGACAGAAAGCAGGGTTATGAGGTGCAAATGAGAACTTCCACATATATACAAAAATAAGATGGGGGCTATGGACTCTCATCAGCCTGAAGCAAATAAATCTATCGGTAAGTATAAATTCTGTTTTTCTTCTTAGCTGATGAGTCCATAGCTTCATAACACGTGGGATACAATACCCAAGCTGAGAATCCATGTTAACGACTTGTTGCATAATAAGTAGGCAGTTCCTGTGGCCTGAAGGACTTTCCTCCCGAAGCTACATCAGAAGAAGCATAAATGTCAAAATGATACAATTTGGAAAGTGTGATATGAAGACCAAGTTGCCGTCTTGCAAATCTGTTCCAAAGAGGCATCATCAATGAAAGCCCAGGAAGTGGATACTGATCTTGTAGAATGAGCAGTTACTCTTTTTGGTGGCGGTTTTACTGCAACCAAGTAAGCCTTACGAATAATCTGCTTAAGCCAGGATGCCAAGCCGCTGCCGTAGCTTTCTGACCCTTCCTAGGACCAGAGAAGTGGACAAATAGTAGTAGCCTAAACATAGAACTCTAAAGCTCTGATAACATTTAGGTTGTGAAGTAATTTTTCCTTTGGATTAGAAGGCTTTTGAGGGTAAATTGAGCTGCTAAGGATACTAGATAAGAACTATCATGTACCTCATTCCCTCAAATTCCTATGTTTAACACATAGGTAAAGCTCCTAAGGTGTAAGTCTCTGACCCCCAGCTATGTAGTACCTGCAAGGAGAGTACTTTTGGATAGCTCCTAGGCTGTATAGTGTCTGATTCACTTACCTGGACTGAAGCACCCCACCACTGTGTCTTATCAGCATGCTGAGGCCTTTCTCTCCCATAGGTTGATAATCCAGTAGAGTCCATCTAGTGCAAGTAAATATACTGCAGATATACCTGTAAACCCTCAGGTGGAGGCTAAGAGACGGAGTCTCTGCGATGACTGAGGGCAGTTATGGCTGTTAGATTACCCACTAGGGTAATGGAAAACACATAACATTGACACAGGGGTTAGGATTACCTCTCTGTCTCTTCTTAAATCTATTTGCCATTGGGTACTGTCAGGTCTGAGCCCACAAATCATATGAAAAAAGTATAAACTCTTGATAGTAGAGCACCTCTGAAATCTTTAACCTCTCTCCTCTGTAGCCAAGAACAAAGTGGGGAGAGAGAGGAAGTGGGGGGGGGGGGAGACTAAAGCTCTGAGGTTTCTTTACCTCCTGATAGGCTGGAATATATCCCATATGTTATGAAGCTACTAAACGCAGTTTGTCTCATAAAATTAAGACATTGTTAGATTTAGAAAACCTTGTCTATTCATTAAAAGGACAATTTAACACATTGAGGTTCTAAAGAAATCCAAATTTTGTTTTAATGATAGAGAACACAATTTTAAACCACTTTCCAATTTACTTCTATTATCTTGCTTAATTCTCTTGGTATCCTTTGTTGAAGAAGCACTGCACTACACTTCTTAGGCCATTTAAGGACAAATATGTTGCAGGGTTAGGATTCTAAAGTCTGAAGTGTCCACTTGTATCTGTCCCTTTTAAGTTACTGAAAATAGTTTGTCAATTTAACATTCACCCTTAAAACCTCACCAGTATCCTTGTCTTTTTCTTTACTAATATTTTACGGATGTGCACTCATGTCATTCGACTACTAATAAATGGGGACGATGGTGACTGCAGCAGCATTCAGCTCTTTTCGGAGCCGGTTGTGGACCCAGACAATAATATATTCAGTGGTCATTAAATGTGTTCAAAATTTAGGAGCCAGTAAGAATATTTAGGAGCCAGACCTACTTTTAGGGGCCAAACAGTGGTATTTGTATATATGGAGAATAACCCAAAATGTTAGTAACCAGGGGTAAAATTCTAGGAGCCAGCTGCTTCCTGAGTTTTGTCAATCCCTGATTATGTATTAACATTTGTGTGAAGTAATCAGGTGAATGGATTATATATAAATATTTTATTTATCAATTCCAAGAGTAAATGTGATAACCCGGCCCTCTCTTTCTGTTGACCTTTTCATTAAAATTGCGCGATTCTGCTTTCATTACTTTTAATGACTCAATGTTAGCTTTCCTGTTTAACCTGGGTTACCTGAAATACCATGCTGAATACTCACTTTATTATGCTGTATTTGTGATTTATTCTATAATTAGTGTTTACCCTAATTCTCTTTCCCTTATTATTGCACTTAAATATTTATTTAAATGCTAAATTGGGGTGTTGGCCAATTATATATTCCAAAATACAAGACTAGCTTAAACAGGGTCAGGTATTCCTAGATGATGATGAGAAAAGCAGGTTGGCCTATTAGAGCTAAATGTGTCAGTTTGTGACTTTTGCGCAAAAAAATAAAAAAAAAGTCATGCCAGGGGTCAAGAAACTAAAGAAATTTATAGAAATTACACCCAATGTGTTCTGACACTGCTGTCCAGGATATGTCCTGTGTACTAAATCCAGTCTGTGAGTTTAGTGCAGTGTTCTCCCCAGGACCTATTTAAAGGGACATTATACACCAATTTTCATATAACTGCATTTAATAGACAATACTATAAAGAAGAATATGCACAGATACCGATATAAAAATCCAGTATAAAACCTTTTAAAAACTTACTTCGCTCCCAGTTGAGCAGTGTTGATGAGGTCAGCCCCCCCACCCCCCGCATAGGAAAAACCCATTACACAATCAGGAGAAAGCAGGAATCTGTAGACTTCAGTCTACATCTGATACTTTGGAGCTTGGTTAGGAGTCTGAAAATCAGCACAATGTTATTAAGAAAATAAGCAAAACTATACATTGTTACAGAAACATCCCAGATATCTAGTATACAATATCCCTTTAAAGGACCTGTATATACAGTAGATTTGCTCAACAAATGCATAATAAAAAGACAATGCAATAACATTTATTCTGAACTCCAAGTGAGTAGTAGATTTTTTTTCTGACAAATTTCAAAGTTGTCTATTTCCACTCCTCCTGTATCATGTGACAGCCATCAGCCAATCGCAAATGCATATACATAAATTCTGTGAATTCTTGCACATGCTCAGTAGACACTGGGGACTCAAAGTGTAAATATAAAAATACTGTGTGCATTTTGTTACTGAAAATAAGTTGGAAAGTTGTTTAAAATTGCTGCTCTATCTGAATCATGAAAGCTTAATTTTGCCGAGTGTCACTTTAATGGGTACACCACCTGGCTAGTGTAGGTTTGTGCAAACTATCATTAAAACAGTTAAAATATACACTTAGTTTTTGCTTTGGTTAGCTTAAAGGAATATGAAACCCAGGCATTTTCTTTTGTGATTCAGACAGAGCATACAATAAAAAAAAAGTTTTCAATTAACTGATTTATTAAATATGCTTAGTTCCCAGGGTATTCTTTGTTGAAGAGATACCTAGGTGGATCACTACATGGCAGGATATAGTGCTGCCCTCTAGTGCTCTTGCAAATGGATAACATTTTTGCAAAACTAGCAATATAGTGCTCCAGACAAGTGCAGACTCCTGAGCGGTGCATCCCTGCTTTTCAATAAAGGATACCAAGAGTACAAAGATAATTTGCTATAAAAGGAAATTAAAAAGATGTTTTAAAATTTCCTGTTCTATCAGAATCATGAAAACAGATTTTTTTATTTTTTTTTCGCTTTAAGTAACTTTCACAAATAACGTCATATGTAATAACAGGGGTCGACAAATCTGTTAAAAATGAATTCTTGGTTTGCCGAGCCTTGCGTTTATAATATTGCAAAGTATAACCGTATTATTACAAAGTAAATTAGAAATAGGTTTATAATTTTATGGTCTATCTGAATCAGATTTTTTTGAAACACCTCTTGTTTTTGTGGGCTGACTGCACTTTTTCCCTCCCCAAGCTAATTCTGTAATCTAGGTTTGCTTCTAAATACCAAAAGGACAATAAATAGCTTGGTTTGGCTGTTTGTAGCTTTTATAAGTAAACCTATCTTACAGAGCACAGTTACACAAAAGCAAGCTATTGTATTTGGCCTTTGCAGAATTAACTAACAAGCAGGGTTTGACAAATACTGGTAGTCAGGTCATGACTCTAATTCATCTTATTTCTAGCTCCTAATTTGTGGATTATTCAGCCTGTGTTTATACGTGAACACCCTTGTCTGGATTCCAAAAGCGGACATTGGGCAATTCACTATTCATGCAGGTTTCTAAGCTTGACACTGATTTGTCCACCCCTGATTTAGAAGCACAGCTTGATATGATCAGTACAAATGCACCTACATAGCAATGTGTCCTATATTACCTGTTACTGACTCACTTAGCAGGTTTAACTGCCAACTGCCTTTCACAACTGCTGTAAGTTTGCAGACTCCGCCTCTGCATGTATCCATGTTGTAATATTTCTAGTGTTACACAAGAAACCACAACATGAAAATCTTTAATTATACATATTATGTTGTAAAGTGATAGTCCATGCATGTTTGTTTGCTGTGTTTTCAGCCAGCGTCTCTAAATACTCTGTAAACTGATAACTCTGCACTGGGCATAAGTGTGTTAGATTTCTGGTTAGTGGTTGCTGTGCTCCCTCTGCTGGAGATCTAGGTTTCTACACAGACACAAAGGGTTGAATGTTTGTTTTCTGAATTTTTTTTGTGCTATATTGTTCATTTGCAAAAAACAAACAAACACTGTTGTAATGTATAAATAAATGTGTATACAGATCTTTACGTAGCTATGATGTGAGTACAAAAGCATTGTCTTATTGTTTGCTGGTCTCTTGTTACAGTAGTGACTCCAGCAGTAGTTCAAGCGATGAGTCCCCTGCGAGGTCAGTACAGTCCGCAGCTGTTCCAGCTCCACCTTCCCAGCCTCTCCTGTCTCTGGATAAAGATGAGCCTCGCAAAAGTTTTGGAATCAAGGTTCAAAATCTTCCAGTTCGCTCCACAGGTATTTTGTGTGCAGATATGGCATTAATGTAATTGTTTGTAATGGGATTTGGGGCACGGACTTAGATGTGCAAAATCATTTTCTAAAGATTATCACTAATCTGTACTAATAGTAGAAAATGTGTTGTAGTCAACAGTCGTGACTGGAGTGGCGTGTGACTAGTCAGTTTCACTTTTAAAGACAGGGCTGATTACCTGTATGCCTTTTTATTGCTTTTCAGTTTTTTTTTGTCCATAGGGTAAAATTAGGTAAATTCTCACTTCACTTCTTTATGCCTTTTTTTTTTTTTTTAATCTTTAGACACAAGTCTTAAAGATGGCCTCTTTCATGAATTTAAGAAGTACGGAAAGGTGACATCAGTACAGATTCATGGGGTATCAGAAGAACGCTATGGACTGGTCTTTTTCCGGCAGCAGGAAGATCAAGAGAAAGCACTTAATGCCTCTAAAGGCAAACTGTTCTTTGGCATGCAGATTGAGGTGACCGCATGGGTAGGACCAGGTATGTCTTCTGCATAGTCGCACATCAAATGGTGTGTTAAGAGTTGACACTTGTTTGGATGTGATTGATGTTTAGACTAAATAAATAACTATACTCTTATTACTTGTATATTTGTAAGTGTGCGTACTGTGTGCGTACTACTCTGGTCACCGGTTTGTTTTTTCAGAAATTGATAGTGTGACCATTACTCTAATTGTCTTTTTGCAAGCTACTACTAATTAGAGGTACATTTAAATGCCTTGTTCAAAGAATATAGAAAAACAAATCTGATTGAGGCAGTTTACTGTGGTCAGCAGCACAAAGCCTGACTAATACAATGGGCTTAGTGACTCTATGTAATGGATAAGGGTGACCACCTAACTATTTAAAGGGACCAGTAGAATAGAATAGCATAATCAGTAAATACATACTAAAAATACAATGCAAAAGCACTTAGTTTGAATTTCAAAGGAGTAGTAGATACATTTTCTTTCCTAATGCATCTTGTGACAGCCATCAGCCAA
>CAJPDP010171817.1:0-15521 GCA_905336975.1 Bombina variegata variegata | reverse complement strand
GCATCCTCAGAAGCAGCGGACAAGTTATGGAGCAGCGGTCTGTAGACCGCTGCTTCATAACTACTATTTCCAGCAAGCCTGAAGGCTTGTGTGGAAACAGGGGCATCAAGCTCCATTCGGAGCTTTATAATTCAGCCCTTGAGAATCCAACTCTTTAACCATGAAGCTAAAGAAACAGAAGTGATCCTTTTTAGCTTCTGTTTACCTCAAAACAAGACAGACAAGCTAGAGGACTGACAGAAATCTTTAGTAGTTTGCAAATAGGATTTCAACACCTTAGCCACAACGAGATTATGTAGTAATTTCTCCTATGAAGATGTCAAATTGATATCTGGAGAATAATTTTTAGGTAGAAAACCAAACAGCTCGTTAATCTGCCTTGTCCAGAAAAACAAAAAGAAATGTGGTGGATCCAAAGAGAGAACTGAAAATTCAGATAGATACTCTCTTAGCTGGGAAATAGCTAACACAAATAAGACAGTCCATATAACCACTAAATATCTAGAATAAGGAAAGGTTCAAAGATAGATGTTGCAAAAATCTGAGAGTCTTTTGAAGTCCATAGAGGAGAAATATGATTCCCAACAGGGCTGATTCCCAAGAAGACCTGAATGAAGAGTTGAAATAACAACCCTTTAGAGTACTGGTCAAGAAACCATGGTCAAAGTAATCCTGAAGGAATTGTAAGATTCCTGAATCAAGTCTTTAGGATAGAGATAGAAAAAAACTTTTTGAGAAAGCACTAAGCATTCATCTCCAAGCAGTCAAAGTTAGAGACCTTAACAGACCTGAAGAATGTACACTTGGTAGATAAGGAAGATGCCACAGAAGACATCTGCACTAGATCTGCATACCAATCAGGAGATTTTAGTAATGCAGATAATTGTTCCTGCTTGATGATAGCAATAACCCTTGGCAAAGTACAATTGGAAAATCAATATAAACTTGTTGATAGAACTAAGAAACTACTAGCATCTCCAACAATTGCACTTGAGGATTACTCAACCTCGATCCCATATCTGGGGAGATTGTGGTTCAGACAAACTGCCAATAAGACCATCTCTGGAAGACCCCAGAACTACACCAACTAATAAAAAAACATACTTAATGAAGAACCATTCCCCTGTCATGTAACAACTGGTGACTCAGTTTCAAAGTTGCTTACACCAGTAATGAGAATAGCTGAGATGGAAAATTGATGAGCTTTTGCCCAATTCAAGAAATGCAAGACCTTGATCATTGCTAGAGAACTGCAGGTACTACCCTAATGGTTGATATAGGCTACTGTTGTGGTGTTTTCTGACAGAAAACAAATTAAAAGAACCAATCCTTGAGGAGGCCAACCGAGAAGTGCTCTAAAAAGTGCACAGAGTTCCAAGACAATTATTATCAGCCTCACCTCCTGAGGCAACCAAACCCCCTTCGATCTTCACGAACCACAGACCTCTCCCCAATCTGATAAACTGGAGTCTGTAGTGAGTTTCTCCCAGAAAAGATGCAGGAAAACCATCCCTTATGACACTGGAATGGGAAAAAGTTATTAAGAAAGATTGTCTGACTATCTGGACAACTTACTAATCATGACAGGTTGGTGTGATGTCCATTTCACAGACGTAGTATGCAAAGCTGTAGTGGACGAAAAAGACATCTTGTAAATGAAATGGCATCTGATGCTGCCACCATCAGACTCACAGCCTCCATACACTGGGCCACAGAAGTCTGCAGTAGGGACTGTAACCTTCGGCAAACCGCTAGTTGCTTTAGCTTTTGTCCAACTGAAAGAAGAAACAGAAGGAAAACTCTTGTACACTCGGTTAAGGAACTCTTGAGAAAGGCCCATGCCAGGGCCGAAACATGTTGAGGAAGGCACTGCTCGAGTTTCCTATATGTGAGCTTTATTTCTTTTTTTTTTTTTTTTTTATATTTTAGTTCTTTATTGAAAGTATAAGCTCAGTTACAACACTCAGCAAAGCATTTTTTGCGTATAAACAAAACTTAGGATTACATTATTATCAACCCAACCAACAATTTGATATTGATACACTGTGACATTTGTTTCCCACTTGGTCGTTCAATGTCCTTTCTCTGGGTATTGTCAGGCCATTTCAGATCTTAACAGTCTCTTAACAGCCAGCTCTTGTTTTTTGTAATGTATCTGTTTCTGTATAATTTACATATCCAGTAGATCCATAGTGTAATCCACTGAAGTATAAATCGAGTGTGCATTGTATACCAACAGGCATTTTTGTACGTATTACATAAGTATAGAAAATTTTGAACAATACTAAAACATTAATAAAACATTACTAAAACAGTACTAAAACATTACTAAAACATTAAAACATTACCCAGGGATAGGTCTTTTCTTTTACATTATAATTGGTATGGTGTTGTCATACATCAATGTCCTATTTGCCACTTTTGTCAATTTCTTCCTATTTGACTTCTAAGGGTCTCTTAACTCAGCCTAACTCACTGTGTGTTTGCGTATCCATATTGTTCCCAAAGGAACCTGATATCATAATACAGATTCATTTTTCCTGTGGAGAAATAAAAGTATCTCTCCATTATGAGCATGTTGTCAACTTGCTTTTTCCACAATTCCAATGTAGGAACTGTTAGGGACTTCCAGTATTTAGGAATAAGTTTTTTGGCTGCGTTGATCATGATTTTACATGTGATGGATGATAAGTCATTAAAGATAAGAACTTCTGGGGAAAATTGCAAGTTTACATTTACAACTTCACCAATAGCTTCAAAAACCACCTTCCAAAATGTAGTGATCTCCGCACACTCCCACCATATATGGTACATACTCCCCTTTTGTCCACACCCTCGCCAACATTTATTGCTAGTATTTCCGAACATGTGCCTCAGTTTATTGGGTGTTAAGTACCACCTTGTGAGGATTTTTAAATTTGTTTCCAGGCCTAGTGCTGAATGTGCCGATTTTGCTGTAAAATAGGCCCACTTCTTCCATTGGGAGAGTGTAATTGGTCTATTTATCTCCACTTCCCACTTGTTTACATAAGCGGGTTTTGATGGTAACAGCATCGACAGGAGACATTGATAGATACTTGACATGGTACATTTTCTCTCTACATTGCTATCGAGACAAATGTTTTCGAATATTGTTGGCGGACAAGTGAAATCTAATCTGTGTTTGTGAGTTAAAATATAATGTCTTGTTTGGTGGAACACAAACCAATCTGAAAAACAGTCATATCCCAGATCTAATAGCTCTTGTCTAGTCATTAGTTTCCCTTTACTAACTAAGTCACAGATAGGTATCATACTTCGGAAATCGTTTGTGTCACTATGTTAGTGAAGATCTTTACGGCTATTCCCTTCAAATTCTTTATTGTAAGTCAAAGTCGTGAGTGGTGAGTATGTAGAGCACAATTTGGGGTGTTTATTTCTCAAGGATGTCCATATGGACCACGTCTCGCTAAAAATGGAAAGGTGTTTTCCTTCCTTTGGTTTATTTGTTAAAGGTGGAGTCCAGCATAATCCACCCATGTGTGGTACTTTTAACAATTGTGCTTCTAAGTTTATCACCTTCTTATATGAACACTCCCCTTGCCTGCACCAGTCCACCACCCTATTCAACGAAATGGCCATCTTGTACCAAATTAAATTGGGGACCCCCATTCCCCCTCTCTCCCATGGAGTGTACATTGTCATCTGCGAGATTCTGGAATGTTTCCCTTGCCAAATATATGAGACTAATATCTTTTGCAATTTCTGAATGTAACCAGACACTCCAGTTACTGGCAAAGCCTGCATGATGTACAGTGCCTTCGGTAGAAGGGTCATCTTTGCGGCCGCTATTCTGCCCAACCATGAAATACTCTGTTTAGGCATCCATCGAGAGGTTAAGGTTTGAAATTCACTTATGAGCCTACCATAATTAAGCTTGCGCAGTTGCTCCTCATCTGCTGTTAGTTGTACCCCTAAATATTTTAGAGACTTTAGATTAACTTTAAATGGGCTTTTTGTCTTAATTTCCTCCAGGATATCTTTAGGTACATTAATTGGGTATAGTTCTGACTTGGATGGGTTAATCAAAAAATTCTTGAAGCACTTTTTGAACAAATTCTAGGGACTCTACAGGGGATGTCAGGATCATGAAGACATCGTCCGCAAACATGGCCAACTTATATGTCTGATCTTAAACATCTATTCCCTTGATATTAGGATTCCTATGTAACTGGGTCGCTAATGGTTCTAAGGACAAGACAAACATTAGGGGGGACAATGGACACCCTTGCCTTGTCCCATTTCGAATCTCGAAAGCCTCCAACAATGATCCATTAACTCTGATTTGTGCTGAGGGATTAGAATATAGTGCAAGAATTTGGTATATAAATTTAGAGGGGAAGCCGAATTTAATTAAAGTGGAATGTAAAAAGGTCCAATCCAATCTGTCGAAAGCTTTTTCTGCATCCGTCGACAGGAATATTGCTGGCATCTTAGTCTTTTTAACATGGTCTAAAAGGGTTATTACCTTACTGACATTATCCCTAGCCTCCCTATTCTTTACAAATCCCACCTGATCGTTATCTAACAAGGATGGTAGCAAATTGCTCATCCTAGTAGCCAGGATTTTAGCATATAGTTTGAGGTCTGCGTTAAGCAGAGAGATGGGCCTGTAGTTATCTGTTGACTCAGGGGACTTCCCTGGTTTTGGTAACACCGTTATGAATGCTTGGAGCATGGTATCTGGGAACACATGACCATCTGAAATGAAATTAAACAGCGAGGCTAGGTGGTGACTTAGTTAGGATTTAAATGTCTTATAATAGAGGGCAGTAAACCCATCCGGGCTAGGAGTCTTATTGGGTTTCATCTCAACAATTGCAGCCAGAACTTCTTCTGAGCTTATTGGCAATTCAAGTAATGCCCTGTCCTCTGCATTTACATTTGGGAGGGGTATGTCCTTTAGATATTCATCGCATGCTTCCCTATGTTTATCATGGGGTCTACCTGGATATATATTGTACAGTTTATGGTAAAATTTCTTGAACAATTTTGCTATCCCCACTGTGTCTTCTATCTTATTCCCTTGCTTATTTACAATAGAGTGTATATAAGTGGTCATTTGTTGTTTCTTTAGTGCTTTTGCCAAGTACTTGCCTGTTCTATTACCCTCCCCGTAGAATCTTTGCTTTAAGAATAGCTGTTTCCGTTGAGTTTCTATGTGTAAGTGCTCATTAAGTTTATTTCTTTTCTCCTTAAGTAGATTTAGTAGATTCTCGTCCCCGGGGTTTAGTTTAGCCAAGTAATCTATTTCCATTACTTCCTGAGCTAAAGTGGAATATATTTTCCTAGAGGCTTTCTGTCTGACCGCTCTGGCTTTAATAAATTCACCCCTCATATATGCCTTGTGTGCTTCCCAGATCATGTCCGGTTTGGTATTTTGGGTGACATTGATTGAAAAGTAGGTATCTAGTTGTTGTGTATAGGTCTCTAAGTCATTTGGGCTCAAAAGTAGTGAATCGTCCAGCCTCCAGCAAAATGGTCTAATGGGAGTAGTTGGCCAATTCAGAAAGCACTCCACTAAAGAGTGGTCCGACCAAGTGGTGTGTTTTATGTGACACTGCTTAATATAAGAAAGGGCCATGTGATCAGTTAGAATGTAATCCAGTCTCGAATAATTTTTATGTGGGTTTGAGAAGAAGGTATAATCCCTTTTGTCTGGGTGTAAGTACCTCCAAGTATCATGTAAGGATAGTGTTTTAAGGTTCTTCCAAATGGAGGTGAGGACTTTTCATGTGAGAAGGGTTCTGGAGCTTGAGCAGTCCTTTATAGGTTCCAATGGGACATTTAGATCTCCCCCTAAAATCAAGGGGCCCTTTAATATTTCAAGAATTTTGCAAGTAACTGTGTTTATAAATGTGTCTTGGTGCTTATTTGGCGTGTATAGGTTAACCAATGTCACGGGTTTACCGAACATTAGACCAACTACGCATAGAAATCTACCTTCTTTGTCTTTTGATGTGTGTAATACCTTAAACGGGATAGTTTTATGTATAAGGATACTCACACCGTTGATTTTTTTAGAAAAATTATTACTATGAAAGTGTTGCATATATTGGTGGGGGAAATATTTTGGTATTCTGCTTGCTTTAAAGTGGGTTTCCTGCAACATTAATAGTTTGCCCCCTCTTTTATATAAATCTTGTATCGCCATTGCTCTTTTATTAGGACAGTTGAATCCCTGTACGTTTTGAGTGATTATATGTAGCTGGCAATCTTTATCTTGTGCTGTCATTTATATAATTGACAAACGTACCACTTGTCGGTGTCTTATAACTTGTGGCTTCAAGGCTACTATAGACCTTCCCTGGGTTTAACAAAAAAACAATGTTATAAATAACAGTCACATAACAAATGTTTAAAAGCATAAAGCTTTACAAAACAGTGGAAACACTCTAGTTACATGGGCTATGCATTTAAACTTTAAAATTCTACGATCTTTTCAGGTGCCTGACTTAACCGTGAAGATACATACAGAATCTCTCTCTTTCAAAAGCCACAATTTTACGCAAGTTAACAATATAAGCTCTCTCCATTACTGCTAGGTCTATATAGGTCCTTCATGGATACACCGTTCCCTACATTAGTCTCATAACAGCTAGAGTCTCATGTCTATCTTTCAGCGAGAGATAGAGGCAAATATTCTAGTATCAGTCCAGCATATATTGTGAGGAAGAGAGGGAAACAGACAATTAAACAAAGAAAAAATAGTATACTTATACACGTTTTAAGCAGGATCTTGTACAGTCCCTTCTTTGACTGGTTGACGAGGGGCAATCTTGTCATTCCTCCTTGGGGGTACCTTTTGCCAATCTGCCCTCTGGGGCAACGGACGTTCTTTGTGGATAGGTGCATTCAGGTGCATCTTGATGGTTTCAGGCAACAAGGGTGGCTCTATATGCAACTCTTTACAGGTTGATGGGATGTCTTCTGGGCTGTTACATATCACTCTTCTCCCTCTCCACTGTATTTGCAAGTTGAAGGGATGCCCCCACCGGTAGGGAATATTTTGTTGACGGAGTTTGTTTGTGAGTGGTTTCAAATCCCTCCTCTTTTGGAGAGTTCTAGTCGACAAGTTCTCAAATAGCTGTAAGTCTACTCCTCTAAATTTTATCGGGTGCTTTTGTCTTGCCTTTTTCATAAGCGATTCTTTATTGGCATATCATGTGATTTTAGCAATGACATCCCGTGGGGGTTGATCATCAGTTGGTCTGGCCCTCAGAGCCCTATGGATTCTGTCAATAGCATAAGAAGACTCCTCTCCGTCCATTAAATACGCAAATAAATTCTGGACATATGGTTCCAGTGCTTGTTGAGATATTTCTTCTGGGATGCCACGCATCCTGATATTGTGGCGGCAGCTCCTATTTTCTAGGTCGTCGATCTTGTTTTCCAGTTGAAGTACAGTATTGTCTTGTTGTGACAACCTGTTGGTAAAATTAGATATTGCTGTAGTTTGGTGGGTTGAGTCCTCCTCCAATTTCTCCACTCTTTGCCCCACCTCATTAAGATCTTTCCTTATATCAGCAATTTCGTCACGTATGCATTGTTTCACCTGCTGGATTAAGGATTTAAAATCTGCCTTGGACGGAAGAGAGTTTAACAATGCCTTTGGGACTGTAATATGATCTCCCGTGCTCTCAGGGTCAGATTCTGAGGATGTAGAGTCATTTCTAGCTCTTGATTCTGTGCCTACAGAAGTCTGGATTTGCGAAGAGTCTATAGACTTAAAGAAAGTATTTACTGATGGTGTCACATTAGCTTTTTTCTTAGCAGGGCCATCCCTCTTATTGCCTTTCTTTGGAGACATATTATCAAACACCTTTTTCTCTTTATTTGCAATATAATAAAATGTCTTTATTTGCACCACTTCACAAAACTCAGAGGTCAATCCCCAGTTATAGCGTAGATCTCCCTCTGCTAGCTTATCACAACAATCAGTGTCTTATGTGAAAACCTGTGTGTCCCTTTCAAGAGAAGAGGAGATGTGAAAATAAATATATAGCTCTTTCACATTGTGATCTGAAACACTCATATATATCTATATCCCCTTTTCAAATCAAATAAGTTGTATGTGCTGTGGTAGTATTATATAGTGCAATATAGTTGAACCCATCAGCATCCCCTACTTTGACATATCTTGTGTTTTCTTTTATACATCTGTAGCGTGCATACAGCCCCTTACACGGAGCCTGAGTGAACTGTGACGCAGTGTAAATTAAAATATGTGCAGCGCCATTTTTCTTGGGCCCCTCTCAATACAGAATACAGAAGGGTTCTTTGTAAATTAAAATAATCCTATCGGAGTCTTTAGTAAGGTTCCGACTCCTTCCATAGAGCGTTATGTGTATAAGTTGTCCCCACACTTGTTTCACTCACTATGTCATGCGGTCCGACTTGCGTGTCTGTGTGTAGGGACGCATACTTTAATCTTGATTTAATGGCGATCGTCTTGACTCTCACCTATGTCTCTTTGAGACCGCTGCAGTCCCTCACATCCAGCTGACTTGGAGTGCCCCTCAGCCGTCCTTACACTGTGTCACCGCACTGTCAAGGCTTACCGCCCGATGTCAGAGGGCCGCAGGCTCCAGCACTCAAATGTTCGCACTTTGCAGGGAGGTTAGTTTGTTTGGCAGCTACTTAACTTTGTCCTCCTGGGCTCCTGTGATCTTAGCCAGGTTGGTAAGCCCAATCATTCAGGTCTGGATCGTAGGGTTATATTATTTTGCTCAAACTGTGATACAGAGCTTAATCAGGAACAGCCATCTCGCTTGAGCGCTGGCTCCGCCCCGGTGAGCTCTATTTCAATAGCATATCACTTGAATTTTAAGCGTTATTGCACTATTTTGTGTATTTTCTTTTTCCATAGGTATTCGATTCTGGATAGTTTTCACTTTTTATTTAATCAATTTATTTTTATTCAATCATTTTTTTACCACTAAGCTGAATCATATTTGATAATCTACACACCACAAGGGACATATCTTCATCATCTGGCACAATTGTCATCAATTTGAACATTTTTTTCCATCAATTTGAATATTTTTTTCTATACACATTTGGGATATATCACAGTAACATCATCTAATTATTTTCTCTGAACTTTATTTGTTGGACATATTGGACTCTTTTGGACTTTTTTTTTAATTTTATATCAGTATCTGGACAGTTAGACCACACTGTTCTGTATGTCTAACTTAGTAGGATCCTTCAGTTCTTTTCCAACATCATTGTTTTTAATATAGCTATATTATATATAGCTATTTTATATATATTTTTTATAGGGTACCCTATTTTGTTGTTAACCTTTTTTTAACTAATTTTGATGTTTAAATAAATGTTATATTTTATATATTGTATACAGTTATAATATAATTATATTTTCTATTCACGTTCTCACTTAGGCCCATTTGTGGCGCTTCCTTTTTTCTATACTGTTGTGGTGTTGTCTGACAGAAAACAAATTAAAAGAACCAATCCTTGAGGAGGCCAACCCAGAAGTGCTCTAAAAAGCGCACAGAGTTCCAAGACAATTATTGTCAGCCTCGCCTCCTGAGGCAACCAACCCCAATGCGATCTTCAAGAACCCCAAACCTCTCCCCAATCCGATAAACTGGCATCTGTAGTAAGTCTCTCCCAGAAAAGACGCAGGAAAACCATCTCTTAAGACACCGGAATGGGGAAAAGTTATCAAGAAAGATTGTCTGACTATCTGGACAACTTACTAACCATGACAGGTTGGTGTGATGTCCATTTCACAGATGTAGTAAGCAAAGCTGTAGTGGACGAAAAAGACATCTTGTAAACGAAATGGCATCTGATGCTGCCACCATCAGACTCACAGCCTCCATACACTGTGCCACAGAAGTCTGAAGTAGGGACTGTAACCTTCAGAAAACCGATTGCTGCTTTAGCTTGCGTCCAACTGTAAGAAACAGAAGGAAAACTCTTGTACACTCGGTTAAGGAACTCTTAAACCAATTAACTTTCCAACCATGACTGCAAAGAAAACAAAGTAGTTTCTCTAATGGAAAGATGGAACTTGAAGAAAAAAAAACTTGTCTAATTAAGGTGCGCCGCTATTTTAAAATTTAGACAAGTACTGCAAAGCCAAGCAGGAGAGCAGACAAGAATGAGAACACGAGTCTGCAGATCTCCCCTCTAATAAGACATTTGCAACATCAGGCTGATTCAAGTCTGTAACCTTTGTATATGATGCACCAAATATAACCACTGAGCTACAGAATCTAACCCAGTAGAGAACAGTTCCAGATTTCCCGATAAACTTCGCAATAGTGAAGAAGTGCAAGCCAATAAACACATCAGAACCTCAGTAGGACATGAATAGTAACACAGTAAAATCACAGAAACAGTGTATAAAATACTGCCAAGTCAAAAGAGTAATATTTGCAATGCTCTCTAATACTTCACAAATATATTGCTACGCTATCAGTTAATGTAATTTAATAAATCAAGACTATAATAGCCGTTAAACCACTTGCTTGAAATTGGCTCTTATAAGGCTAGTTCAATATATCCCTCTTACTCTAAGTGCAAAGTTAATCTTACCCCCTCTGAAAACTAACGCACTGCAGACAAGTGTGACTGAAGCAGGAAAGTGCCGCCGCCATAGTGAAGGAGGAACTTAAGGAAAAGCGCGCTCAACACTTCCTGAGGAGGGAAAAACATAATTTATGCTTACCTGATAAATTCATTTCTGTCATGGTGGTGAGAGTCCACGATCCATTACTTATATGAATTACTCTTCTCTACCACTAGGAGGAGGCGACAAGTTCAAAACCCCAAGAGCTCTTTAAAACCTCTCCTACCTCACACAAACAGTCTAACATATAGCCGAGCAAAGTGAGATCAGAAAAATGAATAAGAACCATAAAAAAGGAGTAGGTAAAAAAGAAGTGCTGATGAGAAAACTAACACTCCAGAAAAAACACAAAGGGTGGAGTCTCGTGGACTTTCACCACCATGAAATAAATTAATATATCAGGTAAGTATAAATTATGTTTATTTCATACAGGTGGTTAAAGTCCGCGGTCTATTACTCATTCAAACTAATACCCAAGCCGTGGAGTCCACGAGTAATAACATAAAGGGAGGGAATTGAAAAAACATCTTTTTCACTGAGAAATTAAATCCACAACCTCAAATAAATATATTCTTCATTTTAATGAGATATATACTGTATATATATATATATATATATCTCAAAATTTCCACTAGCCCAGTAGACATTGGTGAGTGGAAATTTAACATTTGCGAGTGAAAGTTAGTTAGTAAATGAGTCTGAAGTCTGCTGGCATGTTGTAAGTAGCAAAGTTGGCACCTTGTATTTGCAGAATGTACATTCCTATTGCAACACTGACAACACACATTTTGGGCTATGTGCTAAAACTATAATATAAAGGCATATTATATATCTATGAAAGGACAAGGATATGTTATTCCTCTAGGGCTGTAGGGACCCCAGTAGTGCTTAGACTGTTACTTCTGAGAGGGTAAACAGGGCAGAGAGAGAGAGATTAGAGTGTCAGGACACGGTAAACTGGGTACAACTTGATTTTATTGCAGAGCATAAGGTTAACAGACTGCACCATACATACAACTTGATAAGAGAGACACAGAATATAATGGTGCACGCCACACCCCACTTCCTGTGACGTCACACATGCTCTCATCACATCTCCCCCCTTTTCAAAGAACAAACACATATATAAAATGAAAATACAATCCTGACTTGGACGTCGGGGTAGACTACCCTAGTCCACAGAGACCATGGAATTATTCTGCCCATTCTTCTGGTCACTGCTCTTATTACAATGCTAGTCTCGGTAGCGAGCTGGAAGTTTCACAACTCTTCCACTTGATGTAATTTTGCTAGAGCCATCCTCCAATGATGTGGTAAGTAATTGAGAGTCAAATGAAGGCAATAAGGTATCCCCACTGGAATCTTGCTGCGGGAAAGGTACCGCTCTTATGATAGGGGATCTCACTGGCTGTGGTCCCAAAGCTTCCACTCCCAAACCCTCAGGTACTGGCTGAAGGTGTCTCCTATTTCGGCGGGTGACAGTCCCCCCTTCCGTAAGGACTACATATGACCTTGGCTCTGGGGAGCGCCCTATTACTGTCACTGGTCTCTTCCATTCTCTTCATAATCCAGTTTAACTCTGACACTCTGGCCCGTGTTCAGCTCCTGCAAAGGCCTTGCAGAGTGTCTTCTGTCATAAAAGAGTCGGTAGCCCTGCTTCGCCTCTTGATCCCTCCTTAGAACCTCCTCATGGGGGACAGGGGAAACTGACTGGAAATCACCCACAGAAGGTAGTGTGGTGTGGATCTGTCACCCTAACATCAGCTGTGCTGGGCTATAACCCGTGAGTTTCCCTATGAGCTAGTAGAGCTAAATAGGGTTCTGATTGCTTTAAAATAAACTTGGTGGTTTGAACTGCCCTCTCAGCCATTCCATTGGCCTGTGGGCAATTCGGACTTGAAGTAGAATGAAGGAAATCATATTCACTGCAGAAGGAACTAAACTCCACAGAAGCAAACTGCATCCCATTATCACTCACTAACTCCAGTGGTATGCCCCACCGGGCGAACATACTTTTAAGGCTATTAATGACAGCCAGGATAGTGGCTTCACTCAGGGGTGCTATCTTAAGGTACCTGGCATAGTAGTCAACAACAACTAGGTATTTCTTTCCATTAAGTTCACACAGATCTGCGGCAATCTTCTGCCAGGAGCCTGCAGGCAGTGGGGTAGAAATTAGGGGTTCTCTCCTCTGAGTAGGTCCGGCGTTCCTGGCAAAAGGTACATTTTGACATTTTGAAATGTATCTTGCGATGTCAGTACTGATCCCAGGCCACCACATCGCCATAGCTGCCTTTTCTCTGCATTTTGAAATACCCAAATGACCATCATGAATTCTGCTTAGTATTTTCTGCCGCATGCTGACAGGTATGACAATGTGATCTTGAAACAGCACCAAACGGTCAGTTCTGTGAGCTGTGCCCTCTCTGACTGACATCCAGGCTGCCAGGCTCTTGAGTCAACCTCCCTTTATATACTTTATAACTTCCTGAAGATCTGTGTCTAGAGACGTGTCTCCCTTCTTATCTGCTCTAATTTCCTTGAAGAGATAGATTTGGTTGCCAGTACTGAAGCCACATACACATTCACATCAGACTCAGTAGGACCCTTCAGCAGCAGCCAGCAGGAACCTGGAAAGTGTATCTGCCACTACCAGTGGTTTCCCCGTCACATGCATTGCCTGAACATTGAATCTGAGCAGTCTCATCAGGAGTCTCTGGCATCTCAGGGGCGTCTGGTCAATATCATAGGAATTAATTAGAGGAACTAGCCGGTTTGTGGTCAGTTTCCAGAGACTTAACTTCTCTAGGCCCACTAGATAGTATTGGAAGCACTCACAGGCCAAAACTGTAGCCAAACACTCTTTCTCCATTTGGGCGTATTTTGATTCTGCTGCCCTCAGTGTACGAGAGCAATAGGCGATGGGCTGTAGTTTATTCTCGTTTAGCTGTAGAAGAAGGGCGGCTCCTAGCCTGTAAATGCTAGCATCAGCACTAACCACAGTCTTTTATGAAGGGTTATAAAACCCCAGCACAGAGGCAGATCTCAACATAGACTTGACTCGTGCAAATGCCTCCTCTTGTGGAGGTCCTCAGACCCAGGCAATATCTTTCTTCAACAATTCGGTGACAGGGTGTAACACCGAGAACAAGTCTGGTAGGAATTTGTCTACATAATTCATAAGGCCCAATATTTGTCTGAGCTCATGCACATCTGAAGGGATTTTCATTTGGATCATGGATCATGTACTCTCACCATCTTTATGAAAGAAAGAAATACTCCAGATGTACCAACAAAAGGAGGCCCACTCCCAGAGACAGCTGTTGGAGACAAGTGACAAACAAACTCCCTCTGATGTTTTACTCTCACTGCCAATGTACTCCTTTATACCCCTCTGTCCTATTACCAGCTCTCTGAGGGGGGTGTCGGGTCTCACACCAGTCTGAGAACCCCTTTCAATCGAGGTGTAGATCAGCACTTCAAGTTTCACCATCTTTGCCTCATCTTGTAGGACTGGACTTTAATCCCACATGTGATGGTTAATGGACGCTCACCATCTTATGAAAAAAAACAGGGTGTATCAATAGCATATTTAGGTTTTGTGCTGCCCTAGGCACTCATAATTCTGCTGCCCCGCCCCAAGGTTTTAGGCCTATTTTGACCATAATATGAATGTAATGTGAATTGTTTTTTTCATGATATTTCCAAAATAAAGTTTACACACACACACAGTCGCAGACAAATACACACACATAATTATACATATACAGATGCATACACACATATACAGATAAACACAGACACGTCTAACTATTGCTGCAATATATATATATATATATATATATATATATATATATAAAAAGTCCCAAACACAGATTTCTTGAAACAATACTTCCCCAAACACAATACTAAGTGCTAAAAGTCAAAAGGAATAAAGCCAATAGCTAGCTGAATAAAAAAAATATAGGGCTGGTCTTCAATTTATACAGGGCTGCTTTTTTATTCCCAGTCTCTCCCTGACATGTATATGTGTGTTTGTATTTATTTACTTATAATCAATAAACAACATCAATAGGACAGTTAAACCAATCTCTTACATAAAACCAGTATTGCACATACATTCACTAATCCCTCAATAAAAATTTACATTTTTACATTTACATTGATACATTATTTATGTTCATATCCTACACAAAATAACAACTACATAACTTAATTTATCCCTCACATAAAAATCAGTTTAACATAAGAAATAATTTCAATGTACAATATTTAGGTATAACATATAATCGCCTTTGATTGTAAATTACTAAAACTGACATACATGTTAAGTACATGCATACCTCGTTTTATTGTGCTTCGCTTTATTGTGCTTTGCAAATAGTCAGCTAGATGACGAGTTGTGCGTTATGAGTCAAATAGCAGCGTTGAGGCCCATAATGCATCATTTTCCCTAATGCAGCTATTACAAGTCTTGTCGGTATAGGTGTACCGCAAGCCTTTTAGCCTGTAACGCAACATCAATACCGCACTCGTAAAAATGACGTTTTTAATGGTATTCCCATAGCGCTGGTATTACGAGTTTTGAGTTCTGGCTAAAAAACGAGCATTACAGCCTAAAACGACAAGATCCGTAACGCCATCTATAGTCAGTAGTTATGAGTTTTACGCTACAAAGCTGTAACATAAAACTAATAACTATATAACAATAGTGATGTCGCGAACTTAAAAATTTCAGTTCGCGAACTGCGGACTCGAACTTCCGCTATTGTTCGCGAACCGGCGAACCGCCATTGACTTCAATAGGCAGGCGAACTTTAAAACCCACAAGGACTCTCTCTGGCCACAATAGTGATGGAAAAGTTGTTTCAAGGGGACT
>CAJPDP010171764.1:0-10236 GCA_905336975.1 Bombina variegata variegata | reverse complement strand
TTTCTCTTGTTATCCTTTGCTGAAATGTTTATCTAGGAAAGTTCATGTGCAGCAGAAAACCTAGGTCTAAGCTGTTGATTGGTGGCTGCATATATAAACTGATTGTCATTGGCTCACCCATGTGCTCAGTTAGAAACCAGTAGTGCACGGCTGCTCCTTCAACAAATGATACCAAGAGAATAAATCAGATTAGATAATAGAAGTAAATAAGAAAGTTGTTTAAAATTGTATTCTCTATCTGAATCATAATTTTTTTTTTGGGTTTCATGTCCCTTTAACCATATATTCAGCCCCTTTGAAGGGGTTAAACACAATGTTACATGCATGCAACAGTCTAATAATAAAACACTCAAACACATTAGAGCATTTTCTTTTTGCACTTTTATGTCCCATTAAGTTTGAAGTGAAGTTTGAAAATGGTGGGGAAAAAAACACACCAGTCTTTCCCAGATCCTATCAGCTGATTTAAAGATGTCCTAGGGGCGGGGCTTATTTTAAGGATATGTTCTCATCCATAATATTTTCAGTGGCTGTTCTTGTTTTTGTTTTTTTTGCACCCCCTCATTACTGTAGCAGCCCCCAAACATTAAAGAGGCCAGCTGCCCAGAAGGTAGTAAAAATAATGGGGAAATTAAAAAAAGAAGATACTCATGATAGTCAGGTTTTTGGTCAACCTTAAGTACCCCTGATTTTTATATTCTAGAACAAACCCTACCCAAAAAAGCATTTAAAGGGACAGTAATCACCTTGTAATTGCAATACATTTCTGTTGTTTTGTTATAGAATTATATATCTAATGGGCCTAGATCAATACCTTGGGTTGATTACTTAATATATATAGTTTTGACAGGTAAATAATAATAAAAAACCAAGGCTTTATATTTGTTTAAATGTAGTGATAGCAAAAATGCTAAAAATTCTCACGGTATTTTGGGCACATTTTTCTCTGAAAGTTCAGGTAGTGAAGCGGTTAAAGGACCATTAACTACAACAGAATTGTATAATTCACAAATGCACAATAAAAAGAATTTCAAATTACACTGTTGAACAAAAAATATATTTTTAATATGTTTCTTTACTAAAAATAGTCATATCTTACTAATTTTGGGTCAAGAAAATGGATATATTTTTATTAGCTCTAGTTTTTGAGATACACTACATGCTCTTCAGTAATATAGCTATAGTGAAAATCAATATTACAGCAATCTGATATTTTCTTGATACAACATAAATGAAAGTTGTTTTCATTCAATCAATTGCAAATAACAACACAAAACGAAAAAACATACAGCAATTGAAAGTACTGTCTGAAATAGTGGCCTATTCACAAAAGCACCTTCTATTTGCTTGTCACTTGTACTCCTCTTCTGGGGCATCTCTTGTCATTATCGAACAGTAGTCAACAAGCACAGAAGCTTTCCACCTACCCTGATATCTTCGTTCCATTGCTAAAATGTCTTTGTGGAACCGCTCACCGTGCTCATCACTCACTGCACTGCAGTTGTCAGAGAAGAAGTTCAGGTGAGAGTCCAAAAAGTGATTTTGAGTGACATGTTGCAGCCTAATTGATGATACTTTTCTAGAAAGTTGTCACAAGCTAAACATAGTTTCCAGCTCTTCTGTTACCCAAGAAGCCATGCACAATAACTTTAAAAGCTTCCCAAGCTGCTTTCTCATTACCCTTGAGGACTTCCTGAAAGTTTTCATCAGTATTAAGGTCACAAATTAGCGGACCAACAAAGATTCCTTCTTTAACTTTAGCCTCACCCAGCAGTGGAAATGTTCCTCTCAAGTAACTGAAAGCTTCTCCATCCTTGTTCATCCCCTTAACAAAGTTCTTCATGAACACATTTACATGGAATCCTGGCTTTTAATGAAAAGCATAACCACGAAAGTGAAAACAATGACAGGAGCAACACTCTAACCTTCACTTAATGCAAGCTATACACAGACAATATAAATACAAAAAAAGATCTCTGCACAACAGAGAGCTCACAATACCTTGTCCTGTAGTAATTGTTCCAACGGCTCAATGGAGAGAGGGCGGGAACACAATCCCTGATTCACCGAATCACCTGGTCATAGGTAAAGGCAGCTTCTTCCAGTGTGACTATTGACATGACAAAAGTTCAGATTGAAATAGAAAATACACAGACAATAAATGAAACAAGGTCCACGGTGACTAATCATTCCTGTACTCAGGTTTGCCAGGTTTTTTACTAGGCCGCTAGAGCACCACGCCCTTTACCCTATACCCATACCGTACATCATTATAAATGGGCTATATCTCAGAACCGAGAGCTAACTGAGAGATTTAAATGTCATATTTGCTTTTTGAATGCTGAAATCAATTAGAAGTAAGTATTTTCAAGAGCAGTGTTATCAGTATATTTTTTTTCTGAAAAATCTTAAAGATTGTTTTCACTTGCCCACTGTACCTTGTGACAGCCATCAGCCAATTACAGACTCTTATACGTATACACTGTGAAGTCTTCTGCATGCTCAGTAGTAGCTGGTGCCTCAGAATGTGTGTATAAAAAAAGACTAAGCAAAATTTGATAAGGGAAGTAAATTGGGAAATTGTTTAAAATTTCATGTTCTAATCTAATCATGAAAGTTTAATTTTAGTGTCCCTTTAAAGCCAATTAGGGAAATATATGTATTAGGGTTAGCTTTGAGAAATCTGCAGTGTGCAAAAATTAGAAAAGTTACAATTTTCAGAGCTAAATTACATGAAAAAGGGGGCAAAATAATTAATTAAAGTATATTGCAGAATGGCTTTACTACACATAACTAAACATTTTAAATTGATATATCCAGTTGTTTATTGTCCTTTTAAAAGCTGTTCAGTACAATAATGCTCCAAAATTAAATTTTGGCCACTTGCCAATTCATGAAAGGTTGGTGTAATATTATTATCATTGTCAATTATTTGTGTAGCGCCTCCAAATTCCATAGCAGAGGTATACAAAACATTGCATTCATATCGGATTTTTCCCTTTTCATTACTATGGCCTTCCTATCTATTAGCCACCTTTCAAATTATCTATGCATACCTCTCATCATTTTCTGGAGGCTTTGCGGGACAGGGAAGTAAGGCAGCCACCGTTTTGTGGGTAAAGCAGTGACAGGAGTGATGAAGCAGTGGGTGTGTCATGGGCAGAGTATGGAGCATCATTGGCATTATGCAAATGCAAAGATATTTGAGAAAGTGCCATTTAGTGGGGGGGAAACACGTCAAATGGGCTGCACTGTTTGCGGCCAAATGTTTGTTTTTAGCAATATTCTTTAAAACTATTAAAATAAGGTACCACTGTAAGAATTCACAAAAATAAATAAATAGAGGTCTATATCCTTTGTGCACTACTACACAGATTTATCTTTAATTTTTTTTATTTTCTTTCTTCACAGATGAAGCTCTAAATAAAGGAAAAAAAGAGAGACAATTGTTAAATCTTGTTATAAAAACGCCCTAAGGCAGGTCACAGAAACTGCATTCACATTCTTCATACTTCAAAGTGTGCATAGCGTTTTATCACTCCCTCCTTAGGAAAGAATAGTAGAAAAACAACGCTTTAAAATCACGTTTGAACAATAAAACAATAAAAGTGGACTAACAATCATTTGGGGTATTAAGGGATGCTCAGTTGCCAAAAACTGCTGCAACATTAGAAAAAAAATGGCGTTATTGATGACAAGTATTGTAGTTGAATAGATAGACCTACCCTCCTCGTGACGTACCAGGCATATGTTATACTTAGCTATTTTTATAATGTTATAGCTATTTCAAGCTCTTAACCATCTGCAGGGGTTAAACACATAGTTATATGCAACCATTACTGCAAATGCCATATTGCGTGCCCGATTCTCTAAAGCTCTCAGTACTGGTGAGATTCTATAGAGTTCCTTATCAGTATTATGTGTTCCCTCAAAGATTGTTTTAAAGGAATTTTTTTATCTTACGAAAAATTTTCTTAATGGGACATTGTAAAATTGTCTTCCCTTTAATGTGTACCAAATGGTCTATTTTATCCTGTGGGGTGTATTTAACTGATTTGCAAACAGCTATTTTACCTTTATTTGTTATTTGAAATAGCTACTTTTGCACCTACACTGAAAATATGAGTAACAAATGATTTCTCTGTAGAAAAATGATGTAGATAGGAGCACTGATTACTCTCCCAGTGGGGGTATGAGGGAGAGATTTGTATGTGAAATAGCTGCTTGTATTTACCCCCCCCCCCCCTGCCATTTCAATACCTAACATAAAAAAAACATTAGCTGATCTGCTTAACTTGGAGCTTTAGCACATTTTTATGGGCATGTCCTAGGTGATGGTTTTAACAAGAAAACCCCCCAGCTATTTCAAACAAAGAAATAAATATGATTGAACAATTTCCCAAACATGTAAAGGACCACTCAATGCATTACATAATTAACAAGTACATCATAAAAAAATGCAATAAAACTTACTCTGAATTTCAAATAAGCAGTAGATTTGTTTTTTGGACAAATTTATTTTTTCTCCCATTTTCCGACCTCCTGTATCATGTGACAGACATCAGCTAATCACAGACTAGTATACATATACCCTGTGAGCCTGTGCACATGCTCAGTAGGAGCTTGCTACCCAGAAAGTGTGAATATAAAAAGGCTGTGCAAAATTTGATAATGGAAGTAAATTGGAAAGTGTCTTAAAACGGCTGCTCTATCTGAATCATAAAAGTTTATTTTGACTTGAGTGTCCCTTTAATACTCTCCAGTAAGTAGTTTGGAATACATTAAGAGGAAACTAATTATAAAATAAGCTGATGATTTAAATCCATTCTTTCGAGTTTTTGATATCTGAACTTGGGCAGTGATTGAGAAATATGTGATTGGGAGATATGCACAAATTAAGTTTGTGCTTGGCTCATTGGACCATGTTCATCCCAGTTTTGAATGAATCACCCCTCTAGAGCTTTTGGGTGATGCTTTAAGCACATATTTATATGCAAGAATTAGTGCAATAAGAAAATGCTGTAACACAGAGCAGGTTTTATTTCACTTTTTTTTAGGCACTTTTGGGATGACTGCAATAATAACCCCATGGACAATCATCATTATTTGCAACGGTTCATTTAAACATTTTTGGTTTTAAAGGGACACTAAACCCACATTTTTTCTTTCATAACTCAGATAGAGCATGCAATTTTAAGCAACTTTCTAATTTACTCCTATTATCGATTTTTCTTCGTTCTCTTGCTATCTTCATTTGAAAAAGCAGGAATCTAAGCTAAGGAGCTGGCCCGTTTTTGGTTCAGCACCCTGGATAGTGCTTGCAGATTGGACATTTGCCACCAATCAGCAAGTGCAACCCACGTCCTGAACCAAAAAATGGGCCGGCTCCCAAGCTTAATTCTTGCTTTTCAAATAAAGATAGCAAGAGAATGAAAAAAGTTGATAATAGGAGTAAATTAGAAAGTTGCTTAAAATTGCATGCTCTATCTGAATAATGAAAGACAAAAAGTGGGTTTAGTGTCCCTTTAAAAAATCCTTTTAATTTATTAGGTTACATGCTACATATATTTTGTTACAAATGTCTGCATTTTGAAGTTTTTTTTTCATCAACAGAATAGATAATATGTATTTAATTAAAATAAACTATCACATTAATTAGAGCTATAACATTTAATATGAAACTCAACTCAACCCACTGGGAGCTTAAATGACTTAAATATAGTGCATCTCTAAATGGATGCTGGCAGATAACAAACACAAGTCTATAATAAGGAATAATCTTTTTGTCCTGTTAAATATTTTGATTTCTTCCAGCTAGAAATAGTCCTATACTCCTGAATTTTTTTTTCAATACTTGAAGTCACATTTTGTATATGCTGTCAACAAAGCAAAATGCAAGCCTTTTAATTAAGGTATACTCTTTTTGTTTTCCAGCTATAAATCGTCATAAAAATTTTACAATTTAAAGGGACGCTTGTAATAAGATATTTCTGTTGTCTTACTATAGAATAACATACCAGCCAAGTCAAAACATTTACAAAAAATTCTATTTTTTTTTTGCTGCAGCTGTTTTTTAATAGCCAAACTGTTTTTTAATAGCCCTTTCCTTATTTGGAGAAGGCCATCTATGCCTGCTTCTGAAAAAGACAAGGCTTGCCAATGTTATTATGTTAGTACACTGTTTTGCAGTTGTGATCTGCTGAAGCTATGTAGCAAGGTTAACCTTAACAAATCTGAGGTGTGCATTTTCAGTTCTGATAATTAGAAAATCCTCAATTTTCAGTGATAAATTGCATGACAAGGGGGTAAAATATACTGTATAATGAAAGAATATTGGAAAGTTGGTTTCAGTACTTATAACTAAACATTGTACATTTATAATAAGAATACATTATGAATGAAAAAAATAGGGTTTATGGTTTTCTCAAAAATTTTTATTATTGGTAACTGATCTTTGTGGGTGTGAATAATAATTTAAAATTATTTGTTTTTTCCAGACTCTCATAACTTTAAAAGTGATTTTAATTTGCAGCCATCATTTTAAAGAGAAATTACTTTGCTGAAGGTTCTTTGTCCTCCTGATATTAATGACTGTCCTGCAAGGTCTATACTCAAAATAAAAATATAAATGGATAAATGTTGACTATAGGGGTGGAATGCTTAAAGGGACACTGTACCTTTAAAGAGACACTAAAATCAAAATTAAACCTTTATGATTCAGCTAGAGCATGCAATTGTAAACAGCTTTCCAATTTACTTCCACTAACAAAATGTGCAAAGTCTTTTTATATTTACACTTTTTGAGTCACTAGCTCCTACTGAGCATGTGCAAGACCACAAAATATACATATATGCATTTGTGATTGGCTGATGGCTGTCACATGATGCAGGAGGAGTGGAAATAGACATAACTTTGAAATGTATCAGAAAAAAAATCTACTGCTCATTTGAAGTTCAGACGAAGTGCTATTATGTTGTCTATCACCTTATTGTGTTCCCAATGACTTGTTATACCAGCTGTATGTATAAACTATATTTAAAATTGCTCCTTAAGGCTAATTCTCAATTTTAAAAAAATGCAGCAGCACCTTATCAAACTTAGTCCATGCTTTAATTATTGCAACAGGAACAGCAAAAAGGGTCTAAAGCCCTTATTCACATTTCAAAATGCACAATATACACATCACATCACATCATTGCCTAGTGGTTTCAAATTTAACTACAACTGGTACATAATAATAATTATAAACATACATATACACATAATTGTTGCCTATACAAAGGGAGTTTGCCTGTCCTTTCTCTTCCCGAAAATGTTTAAAATTCTTATTAAATCACATAAAGAAATCACATAAAAAAAATCTATGAAAGAAAAAGGGACAATTCCAAATCTCTATTAATGACCTTAGGATAAAGAGACTTACCTGTCTGCCACCTTTTAAGTGGCAGATTGAAATAATCCGATCCGATTGGGATGATTGACAGCCCATGCTAGCGGCTGATTGCCCGCCAGTGAGCAGGGAGCAGCATTGTACAAGCATTTCACTAGAAATGCTTGTGCAATGATAAATGCCGACAGCGTATGCTGTCTGCATTTAGTGATGTCGAGCGAACATGATTCGCTATAGCGAATCATGTCCGCTCAACATTTAATAAATGTATGCCCTTGTGTCTTCTAATGTTCAATTTATGTTGATTCATACAGTCCTTGACCATCTGGGTGGTTTAACCTATATAAATGATCCCACACTGACATTTAATCATGTAAATTACAAGAGGTGTTGCATGTATAGTAGCCAGTTATTTGGTACTACCTAAAAGTCCAAGAATGAACACGTTTTTCACCTTTATTAAGGTTATTACCATTGCAACATACATAATCAATCTCTGTGACATATTATGGCCCTGCAATGTCTGCTTTAACTAATTATCCTTAAAACTAATAGATATTTTATTTGCAGGCATAGGGAAATGTTTAAATGTACTCAAATCTGGATAAAAATAATCTTCTTAAACATTGAACTCCTATTATATACAACGGTCACACTGTCTATACCATCCTTTTTGACACTTCATTCTGTTTCACAACTCTTTAGAATGACATTCCTAGTAGTTTTTAATACATTTTCAAATTTAATTGGTGGATGGGGGTCAAGATAACCTCTCTGAATAAATCACTGGCCCATTTCTATGCAAGGAAGGAGGTTGTGCAATTGAAAAAAGACTATTGTCATATGTGTCCCCCAGAAATAAATCAGTTTTCAAAGCGCCACCCTCTTGGTAAAAAATGTTCTTGATATTAAAATAGCTGGCATTGCTAATTAAAACTGTCACCGTTACTAAACATGTCAGTTCACAAGTATTTTTTTTGTGGAGAAAAAGTGAGAGAACAATATTTTGTATTAGCTTTTTATTTATGCGCATATTATACAAGTAATTAAGTACTGCATTTATAAATACCTACATAAAAATAAGTATTTTAAAAGCATTTAAAACTTTGTTTAATAATTAATTGCAAAACAATTTAGATACCCTGATATGTTTATCTTATCTCCCTTAATTGTTAACCATAACTCTAAAATTAATTTATCCACTGAGCTAACCAATCGCTGTCTAGTTTAAATATTTTGCAGGAAACAAAACAGAATTTTCTTTCTGGGAGCGTAGTGCAAACACATTTCTCACACAAAAACAATGTATTTCACCACAAAAAGCAAGCAAAATATATAATGAAAGTGTATTGCAATGTTTTTTTCACTACACATAATTAAATATTTTGGCCTAGATTACGAGTGGAGCGCTTTCGTTAGCAGTGTTATTTACGCTCAAATCCATAGTACAAGTGGCGAGCTGTTCAAATTACCATTACCACAAATTCAAAGTAATTTGCACTCCCCATATTTTTTCTGGGCAGCATTGAGTGGTTATGTGCGCTTGTATTACAAGTTGAAAAAGCAATCTCATTTACCGCTCAAACTTTTTATGTGACCTGAAAGTTTTTTTTTTTTTATTTTAAGAAAAAGATCTGATTCACTTTAGGGCAATGCACTACAAAGGGTCCTTTTAAGGGTTATTTGTAGTTTAGTGTTAGAATAGTTTTTATTTTATTTTTTTTTATTTATTTTTTTAGTGGGGATTTAGAATAGGTATAACTCTTATTATTTTTGTAATTAGTTTGTTACTTTTTGTATTGATAGTTTTTTTTGTAATTTTAGGTGTCAGGTTTTTTTTACAGTAATGGTATTTTTTTTTTTTTTAAAGGTAAGGTTAGAATGTTTTATTAATTTCTTAGGTAAGTTTTTTTTTTTTTTGAAGGTAGTTAGTTTTTTTTAAAAAAAAGGTAGAGTTAGTCTATTTTAGGTTAACTTAGAGGGTGTTAGGTTTGGGGGTTTAAATGTTAGTAGGCTACTTTATGTTGGGGGGCTGGCGATTTAGTGGATAATAGTGTAGTGAAGACTTTGCGATGCGTAGTGAGGACTTTGCGATGTGGGTGTGTGGCGGTTTATGGGTTAATAGTGTAGTGGGTTACTTTGGGATGTGGGGGAGGGCAGTGGTTTATGTGTTAATAGTGTAGTGGGAACTTTGTGGTGGGCTATGTGGCATTTTAGGGTTATTAGAGTAGGGGTCTTATGGCAATTGGGGCTAGCGCGCAAGTAGGGTTTTTTCCCAGTTTTTTTGCTCCATTGACTTCTATGGGGAAATAGGTTATGTAAATTTGTCTTTTTGCGCACGTCAGGTTAGCGCTGGAGTGATAACTTTTTACTTTCAACACGTAATATCCAATGCTCAAAGTTCACTGCTAGCGCAGTTAGCACTCTAGTGAAAGTGCTAAATAGCGCTCAACTTGTAAGTGTTTAATTTGCCTTTAAAGGGATACTAAACCCATTTTTTTTCTTTTGTGATTCAGATTGAGCATGCAATTTTAAGCAACTTTCCAATCTACTCCTATTATCAAATTGTTTTCATTCTCTTGCTATCTTTATTAAAACAAGCAGGAATGTACGTTTACGAGCTGCCCCATCTTTGGTTCAGTACCTGGGTAGCACTTGCTGATTGGTGGCTAAATGTAGCAACAAATCAGCATACGCTATCCAGGGTGCTAAACCAAAAACTGGCCTGTTCCTATGCTTACATTCCTGCTTTTTCAAATAAAGATTCAAAGAGAAAGAAGAAAATTTGATAATAGGAGTAAATCAGAATGTTGGTTAAAATTTGCTCTATTTGAATCATGAAAGA
>CAJPDP010171570.1:0-12715 GCA_905336975.1 Bombina variegata variegata | reverse complement strand
ACACACTCACACACAAATACAAACACACACACACACACACAAAAACACATACACACACATACACTCACACACACTTATATATTCAGTGACACACACAAACACATACACACACTCACACACATCCATTCACACACACGCACAAATACACTCACATTCACTCACTCACACACACAAACACATACACACACTCACACACATCCATTCACACACAATCTCTTACACACTCACACACACACGCTCAAATACACTCACACACACAAACACACACTGACACACACTCACATATAAATATACACACACATACACCCACAGACATACATACACTCTCTCTCTCACACACACACACATATACACACACAAAAATATATACACACACATACACTCTAACATGCACACATACACTCACACACAAACATATACAATTACACATACACACATTTAAATACAGACACACACAAAAACACATACACACACTCACATATACACTCACACACATACACTAACACACATACACTCACACACACATACACTAAAACACAAACACATACACACACTTACACAATCTCTTACACAATCACACGCACATACACTCACACACACACACTGACGCACACACTCACATATAAATACACACATACATACACTCACAGACACACATACACTCTCTCTCACACACTCACACACACAAATACACACACACACACATACACACACACACACATACATACACTTACACACACAGAAATATGTACACACTCACATACATTCATTCGCACATACACTCACGCACATATACTCACACACACATACGCTCACACACACATACATACACTTACTCACTCACACACACACACACACAGATATACACACAAACTCACACTCACACACATACATTCGCATAATTACTCATACACATACACTCAAACACACATATACACACACACACATGCACACACACACAAAAACACATACACACAAACACACTCACAGACACGCACATAAACACCTTTGAGCCCTTTGCCAGTCTAGCACAATGTCAAATACCAAATCCCTTTAAATCACTGTTAAAAAATGTATTTTCATTGTAAACATTTATTTTGTATTTTATATTTATAAATATATGTTAAAGACTTATCCATCCAAAGAATAGGGTGCACTAAAAAAATGTTGGCCCTGTTAAGATTCTCTGCTAAACCTTTTTTACAATCCATTTGTAATACCACATTGTGCACTTTTATTAGCATAGGGTCAAGTTAACTTACCCATCACTAGTACTTGTAATCTAGCACTATAGGTAAGATATTGTTACAAGTGCACACACAACTTTGCCTGTTTAACCATGCCAAAAAACAAGAGGAATAGGTACATTTAATAAACAGAAGTGAATTGGAAATTTGTTTTCAGTACTGTAATCGCTATCTAAATCATATTGCCTTTTTTGATTCCCAACCAAAAATTTGCCCTGACCTTTGACTCACCTCCAATTTGCCAATTTGCCACAACTCCTTGTAGGCAGATATTTCATAATCACTAATACGGAAGATAAAACTGACACCATCTGCATCCTTTAATTTCTGCTGATTGGACTGAGTTGGCTGCACATCCATATTCACAGGCAGAAGATCAGGCTGGCTAAGGTTAATTATGTACATGTCTCACGATACATTATTTTTCATATCTCTCAAGTATGCGTATGCCCAATCCCTTGCATCTGCCAGGTTCCTAAAATGGGTTTATTGTGTGTGGTGGTTAGAAGGAAAACAAAATCGCTAGTGTGTGAACAGATAAGGAAATAGATTTTATAATCTCCAGGTGTTATATAACTTTTTACAATACCTTAGAGTATTTTCCTTGTAATAGCTGGTTCTTAAAATCATTAGCATCACCTGAAAAAAAATGTGTTGTTATTTTAGTACCTGTAACAATGCGCGCATTTACGTTTTATGCAGGCCTCCCCATTAAGACAGTGATGCGCAACTAATATGTTCCAAATGGTAGCAATTGTGGCCTTAAAGCTCTCCAAAGAGATGTAAGGTGTTTCTCTATATTGGAGCCACAGTAAAAGCTTTAAAAAAATTAACTATGGGAATGTGGGAAAAAATAATTAAAGGGCTAGTAAATACCTTGAAATGTTAAAGGGACATGAAACCCAAAAGTTTTTCTTTTTTGATTGAGAAATTTGCTTCATTCTTTTGGTATCTCTTGGGACAGCAATACACTATTGGGAGCTAGCTGAACACATCTAGTCAGCTTCTTGTAGTGTAGGATATGTACATATTCTTTCTCAACAAAAGATACCAAGAGAACAAAATAAATTTGAAACTACAAGTTAATCTAAAAGTGCCTTAAAATGATGTGTTCTATCTAAATAATGCACGTTCAGCATGGCCTCACCACTGTTAGAGGGACCTGAGCCTACAGCCCTGGTGCAACAGCCTAGGTACAGGTTACAGCCACCTATGTCAAGGGGTTAAAGTGCCATAAAACAGGTTGAGATTTGTGCATATCCTAAAAGGGCTAATTAATTAAAAATAGTTTGCATAAAAAAAATGTTTAAAATTTGCTGGCAGGTATTTTTAAATAATTTTAAAAAAATAAGCAAAAATACTTAAATAGCCATGCTGTCTGAGACAGAACCGTAGGGAAAATAAAAACCCATCATAAATGTAACAATTCTTTAAGGAGTCTCATATACAAAACAACTAAGTACAACCTGGAATATACAAAACATGAGTACCCAGCAGCCACCTTGTATCATTAATTAGTTATAACTTAATAAAATGCATTGATTCTAATCTCTTTGGAGCAGTCTCTGACTCTTTTAATTTGTATTGTTTAGTCTGTTTTATGTATCTGTGTTTCTTTATTCCCATAAGTGTCATTGGGCTAGATTCATAGACACTTGTGAGGTTGCCAAGGGGCCTCGTTGGGAAGACAACATCATGTTTGGAATTCATTGAGTATTGCTCTACTTCTATTTTCTACACTAACATTGATAGTTGCATGAGATGTCCAGTACATATCTCACAATGAAATGAGAATCTATTGATAAGGGGTTAAAACAATTATAATTCTGAGCACCCTCTTATTCTCCTCTCTCATAGACACCCTAAACCTGACATTTCTCACACTGTAGTCACAGTCACTCCTGCTGTGCACACCAATGCAATATTTGTAAAATTATCCCTTTGCTTACCCAAGAAACTACAAAAATACTCATTCACTCACCCATTTTGTCCTGTATTAGCCACTGTAACCTGCTTCTAAATGGCCTTCCCAAATCTCCCCCCCCCCCCTCCAATGCTTCAGATAGACTCATATACTTAAAGGGACATGAAACCAATTTTTTTTTTTCATGATTTAGAAAAGCATGCATTTTTAAGCAACATTCCATTTTACTTCTATGATTTAATTTGCTTTTTTCTCTTGATATCCTTTGTTGAAAATCCTATCTAAATAGGCTCAATAGCTGTTGATTGGTGGTTGCACATAGATGCCTCGTGTGATTGGCTCACTTATGCGCAATGCTATTTCATCAACAAAGGATATCTGAAGAATAAAGCAAAATAAATAATAGACGTACATTGGAATGTTATTTAGAATTGTATCTGAATCCACATTTTTGGTTTTATGTCTCTTTAAGTTTTCAATTTAAATCAGTGGTCCTGCTTCCCATACACTTATAGGGATACTAAAGACAAAATTAACTTTCATGATTCAGGCAGAACTTACAGTTTTAAGAGACTTCCCAATTTACCGCCATTATCATATTTTAAATTTGCTCAGTCTTTTTAGATGCACAATTTCTGAGCAACTAACTCCTACTGAGCATGTGCACAAATTCACAGTGTATATCTATACTAGTCTGTGACTGGCTGATGGCTGTCACATGATACAGGGGACCGTCAATAGGGGAAAAAATAAATTTGTCAGAAAAAAAAACATACTGATTATTTGTTTGTTATTGCATTGTCATTTTTATTATGTACTTGTTGATTATGTAATTCTTCTGTATTTTATGACCCTTTAAGAATCCAGCACAAAATATTATCATGCAATTTCCTCACTTATCTCCAAACTTATTGACCTGTCCTCTTCAAACAACTATTGACCTACATCTCTTCTGACTACTTGCCACTCCCACCTCCAAAACGTATCAAGTGCTGCTCCTATCCAATGGAAGGTCCTACCCAGCTCTATCACATGATCTCCAACCTTGTGTAGTTTCAAGCTCTCTTTAAAAACCCACCTATTAAAGAGTTTACTATCTGTCCTCTAATAGTTTCTCTTCATCATAATCAAAATAAATCTTAACCTTACTTGTCTCACTGCTGCAACCACAATCCATTTGACACACTACCCCAAACCTTGTCTCCTCACCCTCAACTTGTCTACTCTAAACTCTATGGAGCAGGATCCTCTGCATCCTATATTAATCTGGTTGTTTAGTGTTATTATTCCTTTACCAATAATCTTTATCATTGCACACCAATCTTATGCACCCAGGGCAATGGAGCTATGGAAATAATAATAAGTTCAGAAACCTACTAGAAACACAATACATGTAAATGTCTGTAAGTGTAAAACATTCACATCTGTTTTGCTATTGAAAAGTAGTCTTGCTGGATAGAACAAGAGTTGTCTCACAGAAATCACAGACAAACAAAAGTCTAACCATGGGGGATTCAAGGTATGTTCAGATTTTTTTTACCTATTCTAACGCAACTGTGCAAAATTAAAAAAAATACTCTAAAATCCAAGTGAAGTATCCTGACTTATAGCGCCCAGGACTTGCTATTTTTAAGTGATATAGTTATCCCCATTTTTTCTTTAATTTTTTTTTTTTTTAAAAGGTTAGTGATTTTTGTGATACTTTCACAATGGAACTTCTTCAACACTCCAAGAAGTAAAAGGTTACAAGTTAGATTCTGCTTTTATTTATTATAACAAAAATCAAATCTGAATTGTGATGGATGTTGCTATGTGTTTTTTTTCTCTTTCTGTGAGGTATCTGTATTACATAGAGGTTTCTATTGAATGTGGGCCATTGTGTACCCCTATTGATCAATCTAGTACTTTGAAATAAAGCGGCACTGCTATACACTTCATTTTATTTAAACATCATTTCAGATTTTCCCCAAACTAAACTCGTATACATAACTGAATTCTAAATTACTTTGACACAACTCTGCGATGTCAACTTCTCTTTCAACTCAAACACTTTATTACAATATCTTTCATATAACCTCATTAGCACTTTGCACTCAAAGCACATCACATGTATATCAAATGAGGCAATGGATTTTTATATTTAATTTTTCCTGCTTCTATAGTCTTAACACTTTACAATATCAGAGATCTTACTGTGTGATGTTGTTTGGATATGTCTTTTCTTTAGCATGCAATAAAGATGACAAAGACACAACAAAAGCAATTGGCCTGTCATTGCATTCAAAATTTCAAAGACGTTCAGTATATTCTTAACTAAAAAATATGCACATTTTCAAACGAGAATCTTCAGATACACTATGTGACAGCTAAATGCTATGGTGCATTCTAACGTTGGTTCTTTGTCAATAAAGAAATGTTTAAGATGCTTAGTATAATAGTGAAATTACTATTATTTATTGAGTCACTCATCAGCATTTCGAGAATAAAAAAATGCATTGAAATCTATAAAAAAAAAAAAAAAAAGGTTGGAAACATGAAAAAAAAGTATTATTTCATGAAAAGATCACAGCATAATGATAACTGACACTATTGTGTCTTTGAACAGGATTGAAAGAGAAAAAAAAAGGTATTTTTTTCCAGCTTTTACCACATGTTAACTGTTTTCAGATTAAAAGTTTTGAATAGTCAGGGAGTTTTTGGACTCATACGCTGTTCAAAAACATGTCAAATAAAAAAATTGCTACAAGATGCTTAAAAAGTCCTTGTAAAGACAACTTTCCACTTTGTGGTAAGTGGAAAAATGTTATCGCCATATTTTTTATTTTTTTTTTAAACACACATACAGTATAAGGTACCAAAAAAATAATAATAATATTAATAAGTATTAAAATTCAAAACTGTATGATACAAAGCAAGTAGCAATCTTAAGCCTTAAAATGTTAACAAGAACATCTGTTTTTTGGTCGACATAGATGACTTGGCCAGAGAATCCAGTACTGAAGTAGCCTGATGCGTAATAAAGCTTAAATTTAATAATCAGGCTTGGATATTCTATACAGACACAGGGCTGAGAGTATTGAAATGTTTATATTGAACGTCACATAGCATAAAAGAAATAAATATTAGATTGAATTCAAAGGGCTCAACAAAAATATATATAATGCGACAAAACAAGTGGAAAAATATCATTGTATGAAAATATTAATATATAAAATTAAAATGATGACTTACAACAGAAATCAGATAGGCTTTAAATCAAATTCCTTTACAGTGTGATACAGGATAAAAGCCTTATTATATTGACTTACTGACCAAACACTAATCTAAGGTTATTATTCTCAGAACAATTTGTTCCCATACATATGTCCTTCTGGTACAAAATGCAAGACAATGCCGGGACTAAGGGATTTAAAATACAATTTGATTAAAATACAAATGTTATAACGGAAATTTGAGCTAACATATTCAGACAAGCAATTCAGCTCAAACAGTATGCAGTAAAGGACATATGAATGATATAAATAAAAATATACAGTTGCTAAATTTTATCAAAACAACAAAAATAACATATATTTAAAGTCTACATCAATATTATATTTTTTGGTAAATACAGTGCAATCGTTTTGCTTTTTTTCAACTGTGAGAACTGTGAACTTCTTTACAATAGCGTTAAAAGAATATTAAGATTTGCTATTATGTAAAAAGTGCCTTTTCTCCCTAGAGAGACCAAAAAAGTAAAATCTGTAACCTAGATTTTTAAAATGCTGCAAATTAGATGAACCACTGTTTCATTTGCAGCATCTACTTTGTGGCCTCCCTAGCAAGAGGGGTTTAACCTCTTTATTAGGAGTAAACATAACATAAACATATTGTTTTATGTCAAATGTAATGCACTGGCATTTCCAGTATACCATATAAAATGCAAGTTTAAAGGGGTATTAAGCTAAAACAAAAACTATTGGTGGATTGAAAGATCCAAATTTATACGTTAATATTTTTTAAACCATTTTATTCTTAAGCAAATTCTTTCTTTTACTATTTCTTTAACCCCAACAAACCAGTTAAATGAATATGTTGTGCTCCGGTGCCACTCCAGATAAGGACAAGTCAATAAGGAGCCAATAAGGAGCAGGTATACAGGCACAAGCTCCAGTCAATGGCTGTTTTGTTATCTGGAGAAAAATGGGGGTGTTTCAGGAGTGCAACGTACTATGTGTTTAACTATTTTAAGAGTAAAACATACTGAGAAAGAAAGGGAATTTGTATACAAATAACATGCTACAATAAAAGAGAAAAAAATATATTTTTATACAGTAGAACATTTTTTTTTTTTAGCCCACTAGATAAATATTCTACAGAAACATATACAACCAAACATCTTACCGGTCTTCACAACTGTGGGCTAGATTACAAGTGGTGCACTAACGTTAGCATGCAATATTGAAACTTGCGCTCATATTACAAGTTGAAAGTAAACGCTTGTTGGGTTAGCGCTACTGAAGTCCTTGTGTAAAAGGTTAAACCAAACACAACATATATACAGTAAAATAAAGTGTTACACTCATATACAAACTGTATACTATTCATATAAATATCTTTTAAATGGAAGGGGCTATACTGTATATATACATACATGTACATGTCTAAATATGTGTATGTATGTGTATACATGTGTGTTTATTTTTATTTGTGTATACATGTATATACATACTTATATACACAAATAAACACATAATACATATGTTTATATCCTTTGGAGCCCTTTCCACTCAAATACCTGAAAAAAAAATTTTTTATTCAATTTTAATATTTAATAATTTGTTTTACTGTGTATGTACTGTAATTATTTTAAATTCCAATGTTCTATGTAAAAATATATATTCTTATATATCTGTATATGCCTATATACATTCATATATATATATATACAGTATATATTTGTGTGCGACCGAAAGCGTTAAGTAGCGTCCCACTTGTAATCTGCCACTGTATTGTGGTTTTGCTTATGTAATAATCTGAAATACTAATTTCTTTTGAATTTCTTTTACCTCTGTTGCCAATGCCATTGGATTTATACATAATTGTTATTAATTAACTTCTTCTGTGCAGTATTATGTTATGATTTTCAGTCCTCATTTGGTTAAGAAGCCTGTAAAATAATGTAAAAGGTTTAGCACAATTTATAGGAGTTGTCAGAAAATCGTTCTGTTTCATAACTTAGGGTCTCTTGTTTTTAGTGTTTTGGCCCAGTTACATGGTCTCTTATATATAGTTGTATTTGTTGCCAATAAGCAACGATATAGTTATTAACAGATAATATAAATAAAGATATTGGGCCAGATTACAAGTGGAGTACTAAATATCGCTTTCATGAAAGCAATATTTGCGCTCCACTTTGTAATACCAGCGCACGCTAATGTGCGCTGGTGTTACAAGTTAACATCAGTTCAAATGCAAGCTCGGGTTCGCATTGCTGGGAAGCATTGCGCTCACGAGAATGTGCTTCCATAGGCTCCAATGGGATCCTTGTTCTGATGCCATCATAGACAGCATTAGAACCTAGAGCAACGAAGGGGGTTAGTAGTGCAGCGATGGCAGCGTATTTTTAAATATATATGTATATAACTATATACATATATATTTACTGGGAACACACAGTTCACATAGACCGCAATGTAAATGCACTTTTCGGTGCAGGTTTTTTTCTAACACCCCAATATTTTGTGGGTAAAGTTGAAAATATAGGTGATTGTAAGATGCTATAGCAGAAAGCAGCATAATGAGATTTATATTGGCTGCAGGATTTACTTTTTAATGTGCGCCCCCTGCTCACTGTTAACTTCACTCTACAAAGCAAAGTGTCCCTTTCCAGCGAGCTCCATTACTTTCAATGGGAGACATCTCACCACTCGCAGGGACTGCCCCTTTTTTACAATAATTCCACCAGGACAGCCCCTGCAAGGGTCATCATGAAAAACTACATCTGAACTGGAGAAGTTTCGATCATCAGCCCTTTATATCACTGGGCCTAAGTGTAGGTGAAAAATCGTGATCCTGATATCTCCGAGGCTTCTTTCATTCCATCTATTCATGACATTATTTTACAATTCCAAAAATTTACATAAAACATTTTGCAATATTGTTTTCAAAACTAATTGGATACCTCACACAGCTATAGGTGTTAATTTTAGAGTTAAAGTAACTGTGGAAAATATACGTGAAGAGATGATCACGGAATTTTGAACATGGTCTCACCTTGACAACTGGACTCCTCGGCAACCTTACAAGTATCTAGGAATTTAGCCTAGTTCCTAACTATTTAGTAATTTTGGTAGATTTAATGTAGTATTTACTTATTAATAAATCAAACATGTTTAAAGAGTATATTTATTTATTGAGTCTACTATGTTACTATTAGTTGTTCCAGAGCATCACTGGCATTTAAAGAGACATGGAATTCCTACAATACATTTAAATAAAATAAAACATCTTATAATAATAAAAAAATAAAATATTGAAAACAGAGGTGTGTAAGCCTGAAAAGTAACTGGGCAAAAAAATGTATTATTATTATTTATTAACAGTTTATAAACAATTATAATTATTAGCAATATTTATAAATATACAGCCAAATAATTAATGATTTATGGGCAATAATCAAGTATAGATTGATTCTTTAAAAGTTATGGAGCTTAAAACCGATTAGATGTGACAATCTGTTTATGTGCTATATTTTTTTCAGACTTTAACTATAGTTCAATACAAATAATCAACAAAGCACGACACAGACAAATTTATCAACCCTTTACATGTAGTCAGTGTGAAAAAAAAATTGAGCTGTGAAATCGTCCATGTATTCCATCCAAAGTATAAATTATAGAGTTGAAAGAATCCGCTTGACATCACTTACCTAAGGTCAGACCAACTTCATTAGAGCTACTGACTTGATAACATATTTTCTTCATGTCTGTGTGAAAAAAGATAGGAAATACAGAGGTCTTTTTGAACCTACAATTTAAAAATTTGTTAAAGAGTTATGGAATACTTTAGAGCCAAAAAAAGGACTTTAAAAGAAAAGAATCCCATTGCATAATTTTCATATTTTTTTTTGGTTGTAACATGTTAGCCAAAAAAAAAAAAAATTATAAAAACAAAATGGCCAAGTATATGCTGTAAAATTGGATAAAATTCCACAATAAATTTAAAAAATATATATTCTTTACAATTAACACTTTGGCAGCTGGAGTGGGCAGTAATGCATTGCTATGCATGATGTTGGAAATCTCCAGCACCTAAAAGTTAATTCTAAGCATAATCGAAATCTGCTTTTAGGACAGTACAGTACATTTGGTAGTAATGCCCTTTTTTAACTTTTAATATGTGGCTGCAAACTTCTAGACTGAATAAGATCATATTTCGCATCAAAGGTCTTTCTCATTCTTCCCCACCAAGGACATGATCTGTATTTCCAGTGAAATGCATCCAGCTGTAAGCTGTTTCTAAACCTCAGTATTTTTCCTTCTCCGCTATAACATACTGCTCTTAGTCTGAATTGCTCTTCTCCAAAAAATTTATTTAAAAAAAGAAAATTATTTTATGACCTGTGAGATCTTTTTAGAGCATTAGGATCCCAGCTTTCTAGGATAAGTAGATCCTTTAGTGAATCTATCTTGTACTATGATAAAAAAAAAAATCTGTTTACAAATAGATTTACAATTTTCAACAATTGTTTTGATGGTCCAGCATGACTTGTTTTAATCTGCCTCTAAGCACAGAACTGCAGTTATATTTTACACAAAATTTCAGACTCTAAGGGGCCAATTTATCAAGGGCCTTCAAGCTCGCTAGAAACACGAGTTATGAAGCAGCGGTCTTAAGACCGCTGCTCCTTAACTGGTCCGCCGCCTCTGAGGCTGCAGACATCAATCCGCCCGATTGTGTACGATCAGGGTGATTGACAACCCTCTGCTAACGGCCGATTAGGCGCAAATCTGCAGGGGGTGGCATTGCACAATTCAGCATTGTCTAAATCTAAATCGGCCCCTAAATCTAAAAATCAGAAAAACATATCTAAAATATATGGGGGGTTTTATGGCATATGGAACAAATGTTACCATTTCACAACTAAAAGGACATTAATCACTTTGGGCCAGATTACAAATGGCACGCTCATTTTTTCAATAGCGTGCAAACACTGCTCAAAGTAAACTTTTAAAGCAGGTGGGTTTACACTTGTATTACAAGTAAATTGTTTACGTTTGAGCTAAACCCGATGCGCACTAACTTCAGGACTTCGGATATTGCGACAGTGTTAACTTCTCCCCATAGACTTAAATGGCATACGCTTAAAAAAAAAGAAAAATATTTATCGCTCACGAGCTAACCCAACACCTTGTTAAGACCTAGAGTGCTAAACCCGTAGGTAGTTATGCATATTTTACATATATAAACACATAAAAACACACATATATACATAAATATACATATATATATAAATATATATATATATATATATATATGTATATATATATATTTATATACACACCCACACACATATTTAGACAAATATTCATTATAGCCCTTTCCAGTCAAATACCTTGTCACATACCTTGTTTAGTGTACATTTTTATACCCCTTACACTTTCCGCAAGGTCTTCAGTCGCACTAACCTGCCGATTGTAACCGTTTACTTTCAATTTGTAATAAATGCGTAAGATAGCACAGTCGCGATATATTGCTTATCACAACCGTGATAACTTTAGTGCGCTACTTGTAATCTAGTCCTTTTTGTTTTCTCATATTTCCCAAACATGACATGCCGCTAAGCAGAGAGCTGCAGCCATAATTTACACACAATTTTTAGACTCTAAATATAAATATATGTTAATATAAATCTAAACATAACACAAATATATGTTATTTTAACAATTTAAAAAATAAAGGGACATTAAACTCTTAGTGCTTTTCCAAACCTCTTAAAACTCTCAGATATCAGTTGGGAGGTCTGACTGCTATCCTTCTGCAGCCTCCTCCATCAACTAAATGTTCAGCCAACCAATCCCATGACATTTTCTACTTTTCCCACAGCACACCAATGACCCAGTTTAATCTACCAGCTTTACCAACAAGCCCTTTTACCTAACTGTCCCAGAAAGCCTCCATGAAATATTGGGAGGTATAAAAATTGTACGTTGTCTTACAATCCCTAGGCCCCTATTTATCAACCCGTCAACTTACTTGCATTCGCCGGCACCAATACGCTTGCCTAAGATCATGAACATTTCTACCTTAATTTCGATTGGCTGATAGAATTCTATCAGCCAATCATAAACTAAGGGACGCCATCTTGGATGACATCACTTAAAGGAACCTTCATTTGTCGGGTAGTCGTCGGCCGAAGAGGATGCTCCCCGTCGGATGTCTTGAAGATGGATCCGCTGGATGAAGATAGAAGATACCGTCTGGATGAATTCTTCTTCCGTCTGGAGGACCACTTCTGCCCAGCTTGGATGAAGACTTCACTTTGCCTGGCTTGGATGAAGAC